>JADRCD010104025.1:0-10713 GCA_019843815.1 Montemys delectorum | reverse complement strand
CTCTCACCATAGGGTAAACTTTCTTAACGTTTCTGTAATGACCTCCCACATCACAGCACATTGTGCCCCCTACTGCCCCTCCTAATACTTCCCTATTTTATGGCTGGACCATGGCCCCTTGTGAGTGCCTGGTTCCCTCTCTTTTCTAATAAAGAGCAAATTCCTGTCAGCTCTTCTCCTGAACCCCTTTCTCCTTCACAATACCTTCTCAATAATAGCAATAATAATAGTGACCAAGAAAGATACTTAGCATCAGTCTCTGGCCTCCATACATGCACACACACATGCACATGCATATGCACGCACTCTCTTAGTCACTGTGCTATTACCGTGAGAGACACCATAGCCAAGACAACTCTTATAAAAGAAGGGATTTAATTGGGGGATTGCTTACAGTTTCAAAGGCTTGGCCTATTATCATCATGGCTGCAGGCAGGCGTAGTCCTGGAGAAGTAGCTGAGAGTTATATTCTGATCCACAAGCAGAGAGAGAGACAGAGAGAGAGAGAGACAGAGACAGAGACAGAGATAGACAGAGACAGAGAGACAGAGAGAGACAGAGACAGAGACACACAGAGAGAGAGACAGAGAAAGAGAGAGAGAACTGGGCCTTACCACTGAGTGTTTTATGGTACAATTTCTTTGTCCCAGAGTAATCTGTCATATTCTGTGTTAATCAGTCAAAAAGATCCTGTCTCAAAATTTCCTCTGTCTTTTGTTCCTAGGTTTTACCTGTTTGTTGACTTTTAGCTTGCTATTTCCTTGTCACTTTCTGAAGGGGCCGCAGGTTCTTCTATGGGAAGGCTGTGACATCTTTGCTTCCCCAGAACAGGACTTCACATTTGGCCAGCAGGCAGATAATATTCATTCCATGTTGGTAAGAGAAAGGACCCAAGGAGCTGAAGGGTTTGCAGTCCCATAGGAGGATCAACAATATCAACCAACCAGATCCCCCAGAGCTCCCAGGGACTAATACACCAACCAAAGAGTATACATGGTGGGACTCATGGCTCCAGCTGCATATGTAGCTGAAGATGGCCTTGGAATCACAGGCCCTTGGTCCTGTGAAGGCTCTATGCCCCAGTGTAGGGGAATGCCAAGGCCAGGAAGCAGGAGTGGGTGGGTTGGTGAGCAAGGGGAGGGGGAAAGGGACAGAGGGTTTTCAGAGAGAAAACCAGGTCTGGAAGAAGTTAGGAGAGGGGCAACAATATGATGAAAATATATTATATGAATTTTTAATAAAAATGAATTCAAAACAAAAAAAGATCCTAAACTCTTGGACAGCTTCACTGATTACTCCTGATACAGGAGTTATTAGGGCCAGAGCCTGGACCCTGGCATCCCTAATGAGTCAGGCTCGGTGACTTGTTCTCAAAGGACCAATTAAATGGATGGGCTGATAGCGAAAAACAGAGAAAGGATGTGTATTAAATGTGGTCACACCGGGAAGAACAAAGAGGCTCCGTGACCCTGAAGTCTGTCTTCAGAGTATCATCATGAAGTTCAAGTTTGATCCAAGAGCAGAAGGCATGAAGAACTTAACAGGTCTGGTCAACATATAGGACCATCCATCACCTGCCACGGACCGGGTTCGTTACAGGGAGCCCAATTTCCATGGGATGAGAGTTCTAGTCAGGTGGGCAATGTGTCAGCAGATGACAAACAGACTCGACACAAGGGTGTCGTGAATCTGAATGTATTTGTACAAGGTGAAATTCAGGCTTAAATAGCATACAGCAAGCAGGGCAGATGACAAGAGTCACGTAGGCAGGCAGGGGTTACAGCAAGGGGCACAAGACTGAGGTCATGTAGGCAAGTGACCACCACATCAAGGTTGGCAGGATCAGGTAGCCAGGTGTGAAGCAGGCCAAAGAGCAGTGGAGCCCTCCCAGCTAGGGCTACTTTGGAATTCCTATGCTAATTATCTGGTTCTGCTGAAGGCAAGCACCAGGAAGTTCTAGCTAATGTCCTTGAGTGAGGGAAGCCCTTCGATTACTCTCTAGTATGTAAAACAGTTCTGACTATTGTGGGACTGCCCTAAGGAATGTGCTTGACCTCTGTTGCTAGCTCTGAGGAAAACCTGTCTGGTAAGGCAGATTCCTTGAGAGAATTTCCAAGCTAAGGATAGCTTGGAGATAAATTAGGATATTTTGGAACGTTGTGCTGGCCAGGAAACAATGCCTACTCTTAAGTTTAGCCATTAAGGAATCATTTCTTGGGGTACCATTTATGCCTAAATAAGAGGCGTGTTGACGGTTGGAAAGACTAATCTGGAACACGGCTGAGTTAGGAGATGCCAGCGACTGAATACTCAGGAGGAACAAGCTCCCTTTTGGGGCCATAATGCCTCTTGTCCTTGATCAGGCTTTTACCTCCAATACTGTAGATGTAACTGGTGTAGACAAGTGGGCGTGGCAATCACTGACCCATCATCATCATCTTAGCTCCAGTCTCTCTTGTAACGTGGTAGTCCGAAAAGCCCCCAGAACTTTATGAAAAGCTCTTCCTGGGAGATGAGCCCCCCTTCTGACTGGCACCAGACTTCATCCTTTCCTTCTTCCAGCAAGAGTTCTTCCTGACAGAGAACTCTCTGATCTGTCAGTTCAGGAGAGAGATATGTACACAACTCTTTCCTCTGGGTTTCACTGTTGTAGAAGGTATGTCCCCAGACTTCCCTCCATGTTCTCCATCCCTTTATGGAGTAAGGAAGCTAGAGGCTTGCTTGGCACATTCTGAACAGCTTTTATGTCTGTCTTTGTTTAACCTTCTGACAGAATTTGCTGTCTGTCAACAAAGGCTTCTAGAAATTGGTCTAATGCTTAAACCTCTTTCCACTACAAGGGGCTAGCAGGATTTGAAGCATAGAGGTAGGTGGGCAAGGTGAGCCAAAGCTGCAGCTTTTAGGAGTTTGTGTTCTTGTACAATGCTAGGGAGGGGCTGGTCCTGTGACTGGGGCTCAAGATCAGTGCTGGGCTAGGAATTTTAATTAAAAGCAAAGAGTTGGCATTGCTGGGCTTTGCTCCCCACAGCTCTAAGCTCTATTCTGCAGCCCCTGGAAACACTTGCATCAAGCAATGTATTATCAACAGGACCAGACCAGTAAACAAAAGTGTAGAGGAATCCATCAGACTTGGTGTGCAGAGGTGAACAAAGAGATGTCACAGTAAAACAAAACAAAACAACAAAACAAACAAATTTTTTAAAGCAAAGCAAAATTCAGATATACTGGAAAAATGAAATCATTTACAATGCGAAAGTTGTTTCTTAAAGAATCATCTAGCTGGGCAGTGGTGGCATACGCCTTTAATCCCAGCACTTGGGAGGCAGAGGCAGGTGGATTTCTGAGTTCGAGGCCAGCCTGGTCTACAGAGTGAGTTCCAGGACAGCCAAGGCTACACAGAGAGACTCTGTCTCGAAAAAATAAAAAAACAAAAAACCAAACAAAAACAAAAACAAAAAACAAAAAAAAAGAGAAAGAATCATCTAAACGGAAGAAAAGGCAAATTTCTACTTGTTTTTTCCGCTATGTAAAAAACATTCTTCTATGTTGTTATGGTGAGCCCACTAGAGGTAACCACTCAGACATAGTTTATAGTCTTTATTCTCAAGCTAGAATAATTTTGGATGAGAGAACCTCCACTGATAAAAGACCCCACACAAATGGGTCTGTGGGGAAGCCTACAGTAGGTTTTCTTGGTTAATATTTGATGTAGACAGTGCCATCCCTGAGCTAGTGATACTGGATGCCAAAAGACAGCCAGCTGAGCAAACCAGGAGGAGCGAGCCAGTAAGCAGCACCCCTCCATGGCCTCTGCTTTAGTTCCTGCCTCCAGGTTCCTACTCTGCTTGAGTTCCTGTCCTGACTTCCTTCAGTAGTGAACTGTCACCTCAAATATAAGTGAAATAAACCCATCCCTCCCCAAGTTGCCTTTTATCATGGCATTTTAGCCTAGCAATAACAACCCTGAGACAGGCATGTTCATCATGGCAGAGAAGGTGGGACGGCAGATACATGAGATGTCTCGTTCAGATGTTTGAGTTCACTGTTAGAAAACAAAAAGACAGTGCAGCCCAGTCCATAACATTAGGGTGTGTCTTCCCACCTCAGTTAACCCAACCTACTAACTCTCTCATAGACAAATTACACCTCCAAGATGTTTCCAGATCCAGTCATGTTGGCCATCAGTGTGAGCTGGCGTATCTAGACCAGGCCCAGGCCCAGAAGGCATGATAATTTTAATGAAGTGGAGTCCAGTTCCCTTAGAGGACATACTTTATTATCATCACCAAAGCCTTCCTTCAAGATCTCTCCAAAGAAACCAAGACCACTTCCCTATGCATAGGTGCAACTGGGTGACAGGAACTAGACACCCAGGAACTTTAGATGCAGGCTCTGATCCCAGGAGGCCCCAAATCTCACTGTGTCTCTCTAGTCAGAGTGGAGCTAATAGAGGAAGGTAGTCAGTGACATGCTCAATCCTAAGGAGTCCTGTCAGTCCCCAGATCCATTCTACTGCTCCAGTGTGGCGTATAATCTTAGTTGTCAATTTAGCTTCATCTGGAATGAACTAACACTCAAGAGCTTGGCCTTGTGGGATCTTGTGGGGGATTCTCCTAGGCTATTTGAAGCAGGAAAACCCAAGCTGAATTTGGGCTGTATCTTCTGGACACAGCCCACATGAGAAGAAGTGGAAGAAGGAAGCTTTGCTTTTCTGCCTTCTTTCCCTCACTCTCACTGACAAGCTCATTTCTGCTGGTGGTACAGCCATATTAATTTCAACTCCTTCAGGCTTCCAGTAAAGACCAGCAGATCTCCAGGAGCCCTCCTAGACTTCAGCATCAGATGGGACTAAACAACTACAGGATTCTCAGCCTTTGTGGGACCACCTGGACCACATCCTATAAGCCATCTGATAAATCAACTCACTGGACTTCCCTTTTGAAGGATTGTCTCAATTCACCCTAGACCCCATTAATTCTATCAGCTCTATTCCTTCATATAACACTGATTAAAGAGTATAAAAGGTATAGAAGACATGATTAGATACCTACTTGGCAAATAGCAGAACACTCATCAGCTTTCCAACAGACACAATGATGGCTAGTGTGGTAGCAAGACCAAGAGGAAATCAGTGATCATTTTGAAACCATGCTTCTCCTATCTCAGCTTATCTATTAGTAGGATTGTTTATTTGATGTTTTTACACTATACTATGGTTTTCAGAACAGCTTACAAATTCAAGATTATTTATACAGCCAAAAGAAATATAGACAATTAACTTGAGAGATGGCTTGTAAAAGAACAACAAAGAGTGAGACTGAATGCTTTTCTTGATTATATCAATTTTGAAGAAGACTTTATGTTATTGTTTCTCTGAGATGAATGCTTTTCAAAATCATCACAGCCAAAGAACCAGATTCTTACCCTCACCTAATGTCTGTGTCACCCTCCAAGCAGAACTATTGATCATTGAAACAGTTGGTGAATGACTTCATGGATAGACCATCTTAATACACTCACCATTTCTTAAATGAATGTAACCTGTTCTCTGTGGGCTGAGAATGACAACAATCACTCAAGTCAAATAGCTTTGACCATAGCAGGAAATCTGCATCCCCAAATCATGCCTACAATTCATTCCTTGGTGCAGCAGAACTGTCAACTCTTAGCTTAGCTACTATGGAGGTAAAATCCTTTAGCAATGTGAGGATCATTGAAGTACAACCTTATTACAATGAACTCCAATGTCTAAAAATTGTTCTTATTTTGGGCTTGTACCACAGTAAGAGCCAAGATTTTATTTATTTATTAGATATTTTCTCTATTTACATTTCAAATGATATCTTCTCTCCCTGTTTCCCCTCTGAAAAATAAAAAACAAAAAACAAAAAAACAAAAATAAAACAAAACAAAACAAAACCCTTTTCCCTCCCCGCTCCCCCTGCTCACCAACCTACCCTCTCCTGTATCCTGGCCTTGGCATTCCCCTGCACTGAGGCATAGAACCTTCACAGGACTAAGGGCCTCTCCTCCCATTGATGACTGACTAGGCCATCCTCTGCTATACATATGCTACTGGAGCCATGAGTCCCACCATGTGTACTCTTTGGTTGGTGGTTTAGTCTCTGGGAACTCTGAGGGTACTAGTTAGTTCATATTGTTGTTCGTCTTGCAAACCCTTCAGCTCCTTGGGTCCTTTCTCTAGCTCCTTCATTGGGAACCCTGTGCTCAGTCCAATAGAAGGAGCCAAGATTTTAAGCTCTGTTAAAAACAAAACAAACAAACAAACAAACAAAAAGACTTTATCTATTTATGTTCATTTAAAAAAACTAGTAGTGATGTATTTTTTTAAAATATACAGTTAATCTGTTTGGAGTTATTTAAATTTTATATTAAGAAAAAAGTATGTATTTTCAGCATTGCTCTAGACAAGCATCTACATAACACTGTTCAATTGATTGTTTTTTATAGCAAACAACTTTTATAATACTCATTTTTATTGTTATAATACTTTATAAATTTTAAAGAATATGACAAAATAAAAAAAAGAAAGGTATTGCAGGTATTGAAGGGGGTCTCTGGGAGCAGTTGGGATACAAAAAGGATCAATTTACTTAAAATATGTTTTTAAATGTTAACAAATTCAGATAAATTGAAATTATGTATCTTTTCTCATAATGCAATAAAACTTAAATCAATTTAGAAAAAAGAAAAAAGAATCAACCAATATCAATTTCTCACTCCTTGAGTGGAAATTGCGGAGGACCCAGGCTGAGGAGTCCCATCACAATCCCATTAAGTATTTTCACCTTGTACATGCAAGATAATAGATCTTGGAGAATGACGATGGATTATGGCCAACTTAACCAGGCAGTATCTTCAATCATAGCTGCCGTGTCAGACATGTTTCCTCTGCTATGTAATGACCACCTAGCAAACACTTTCCCTCCCCATCTTTGCCATGAGCAATGGCCATCAGAAGAAGTTTATTTCTAGCTATCAAAGCCAGCAATATGGCTTTTGTCTTCTCCCAAGCTTGCATGAAAATGTCATACCTCAGCCAGGAGACTTACAGCAAGAACCAATCTGAGGAAGACCTGGATGAAGAAAGTGTGGTTTTAATGCTGGTCCCATTTACTGAGGAGCCAACCACAGACTATTCTATGGAGTCATGTTTCTTCAATCATAGACCACAAACCACCAGTCCATTCTCTGGTGAGGTTTAAGGGAGTCAAAAACCCAACATAAACTCTACCAAGCACCTCTCCTCCGCCCACCCTGCCTCCTATTAATGAGGTGTCCTGGAACACTCTTTGGGAGTGGTGTCATTATCCTAACTTGAGTATAGATGGCAAGAAAGTTGAAGTTAGACTTCAGAGACATTCATATTCTAAACAAGAATGTGATATTCCCAACACATCTTGTGAGGCCAGAATGAAGCTGGGTCTCAAGAAACCCAAGATAGTCTTCAGAGGAATCGTGCATCCAAGCAGCTGCCAAAGTCCAAAGCAGGAGAGTGGTGTCCTGGAAAATCTAACTCCACCTCAGGGGTCCATTGCCATGACAGCTGCTCAGTCGGTGTCTGTGAATCGATGTCCTCTTCCCTCTAATGTAGAAGCCTTTCTGCCAGAAGCCATTGAATTCAAATTGTCCATGGCTGGCAGCTCCCTGCATATGAGAAAGGCTGGGTTCACCTGCAATTTCATGCTGATCAGACCTGGGTTCCAGACACTCCCCAGAGCATGAATTTTCTCTTCCTGTTACCAGCCTGTGTTATCCCAGAACCAGGAGTGGAAGAAATTTGCTATGTCCTGAATGTGTTCACAGCAACAAGATCATGAGAAACTTTAAAACTAGAAACTGTACAAAGAAAAATGCCCTACTCCCAAATATACCACCTTAGACAATATCAAGATTTCACTGTGATCTGAAGGGAATGGAAGAAGCAAAGAAAAACGTTCTCTGATCCCTGTAATGGCTAGAAAAACTGGACGTCAGTCTTCAGAAGCCCCTCCTCCTGTCTCCCTGCAGAGTGGAGAATCTGCAGACAAATCAGCAGCCATCATTCTAATAACATCCTGCTGAATCTTAAAAAAAATAAAAAGCCAGCAAAATACTTCCCGTCCTTCCTGAAAGCAAACCAGACTTATCCCATGGGTAAAGGACAGAAAACTTGGCCTCCCTTCCTCTTCCAAAGGCTTCACAGGATTACCTCCACCACACTGATGATATGCTAGCTGGACCTGGTTCATAAGAAGCAATGATGGTTCTAGAAAAAAATGATATACATATATACACACACATACACATATATATACATATTTATGTGTGTGTGTGTGTGTGTGTGTGTGTGTGTGTGTGTGTGTGTGTGTGCTACCAAATAGAAAATTTTTCAGTATCATGGGCTCTAGGGTGTACTGAGATAACCCTTCTAATGGGAAGGCCAATGGAATGCATCTAGTTCCCCTTTCAGTGAAGCAAGAAGTTTAATACCTCATGGATTGTCACGACAGCGCCTTCTTCATTTAGGTGGGTGGATTACCCCAGCCTTTAATAAAGAAGGCTGCTAATTTTGAATAGAGCCCTGAACAAAGAAAAAAAATCACTTTTACTTTGCTTTTATTGTATTCAGTTGAACTGGCGTCTCATATACGTTGAACTTGCTGAGTAGCCAGGTATCGTATGACAATTATCCTTTGCCTCTAACCCCCCAGTACTAGAGTTCCATGCAAGTGCCACAACACCTGGTTTATTGTTGCCTGACAGCCTTACCTGATTGAAAAACAAAAACAAAACAAAGAACTCTGACCCTTGGCACATTAAGGGCTGAGGGACATGATCTGTAAAACAGATGTTTCCGCCTCAAGAAAGCTGAACTGGTCATTTCTAAGCTGTAGCACCTTGTTGCACTCCCACGCGGTTTTACACTCATGCTTCCTTGCCTTTGTTCTCTGTGGTGATCTATTCAGCAGAGCCTTCTCTTACAAACATGGTTTGATGACTTGTAGTGTCTTCGTGCGTCGTTGTTCCTAATAAAAGCTCAGAAAGGGAGGCTCTCTGAATCCTTGCAGCTTCTCAAATGCTCTTTGGGTCCCCAGCCTCTCATGCTGAAAGCTCACATTCCAGACTCTGGAGCTTTGTTTCATGGACTGAGATGATCTCTCTGTGGAAGTTTATGTGCTGCTGGAGACCAAACCCAGGAACTGGTGCACGCTAGGCAAATGGTCTGCCAACTAAAATGCATCCCCAGGCCACAAAGGAAACTTCTGCCCCTGTAGAAAATCCTCAGTCACGTTGGCCATATGCCCAGAGTACGACAGCCATGTGGTAGGGAGCCTTTAGCAGCTGCTATATATGAATGTCATAGGGTTTTCAAGCAAAGCCATGGCAGCCTCTGTGGAAAGCCTACTATCTTTTGTGTGTAAACTTGGGGTCTTAGAGCAAATTGAACCCTTAACTCTGGAGTTACCAAGTTACCATGCCAACTAAATCACCCATCATGGGCTGCGTACTGTCTGACCCTTCAAACTTAACTTTGGTGTGCACAACGTGCACCAGTGGGAAGCAGTATAAATGGGTGGCCTCACCCTCAGCGCAGCCAGAGACAATAATGTGTACCAGCCTGAGTGTAAACAGTGAGTTTTTAAGTCCTTCATGGTACCAAAGAGCAAAGGCCAGAGGCACCTTACTGCTTCCAAACCTATATTCCTACAAAGAACGTCATCTCTTTCCTGTCTGGGCTCATGTAATCTGATGATAGGACACTTATCATAGAGGCTTCTGGGAGAACAGCTATGCAGATGCCAAGGGGACAATAGGCTGAATTCATGTTCAGCCAGTTATCATTGCTCACAGTCACACATGCAGGCACAGGGCTTGAGGACCACACTAATGACAGACTGATACAGAGAAACTGAAATGCTTGAGCTTTGAGAACTTGCCCTGTTCCACATGGCCTGACTTATGTAGTTGATTTATTCTGTACCCAGGAGGTTACCTGAATGGTATATTAATTTATTGCCATTTAAATTTATGGGCTGCAAGACACATAGCTAAGATCTCCCTTCCTGTCCTCAAGCCCATGAGACAGTTGAGGGATTGTTTTTCCTGCAAACATGGGAGTGCTTTGTAATCAACTCAGTTGTGGGTGGCTGTCTCTGCTTCATTCAAGAGGGGCTGAGGAGGATGAAGTACCTACACTTTAAAGCCCTTATTCAAATTTCAGAGGCACTTTTTTGTCTTGCTCCATAAATTTCATATTTTAGTGGTATTTTAAAGATTATTGGGGGGGGGGGGCATTGACAAGAGGAGAAGATTAACCAGAAGACGGCAGTGGTGGTGGCAGGGGTAGGGGGCTCCGGTTCAATCTGCTGCCAGCTGATGCATCTCCAAACTTCTCAGCCTGACTCATAGCATCTTAGAAACTCATGAAAGCTCCACACACGCTCGCTCATCTACAGCCTAATAATGAGGTTGTCAGGCGATATCTACAGGGGATGGTGTCACGCTTTAGAGAGGGAGGGAGAGAGGGGTCCGGAGAGACACGGAGATAGAGGAATTGTTCTGAGACAAGAGCTTTAACTCCACCAGTGTGTAGTCTAAGGGAAGAAGCTTCGGTCCTACTAAACAAAGCAAGGTGACCGACCGACCGTCCTTAAAGGCTTCCGAGGGAGGGGGTGGTGACCGTCCTTAAAGGCTTCCGAGGGAGGGGGT
>JADRCD010104022.1:1352-18873 GCA_019843815.1 Montemys delectorum | reverse complement strand
GCCCCATTGCCCCCTGCAAACCAGAAACTACATTTTGTTTCCTCTGGAAAGACTTCTCACTGTGCTGTGTGCTTAGGAACTGCGAGGTCCCATTGCCATGCTGTGGCATTCGTGGCTCGTCATCACCAAGGGGCTGGTTTCCCATGTTGTCATCTTTGCTAACACTGGGATCTCAGATATTTGCCGAACATTTATACTCATGATGGTTCTTTAAAGAAGGGCTAGAACAATTGCCTTCTACCTAGAGCAAACTAATCCTAACTGATGAAGTCAACACTTAACTTTTCCTACATTCCCAGATTTGAGCCAGAAAATAGCTACAATGTTTTCAACTAGTGTTTCTGAGCTAGCTCTTTTATCCTCTTCTTAGCTCTTGTCGGTTCCGACTTTCCCTTGATCCTCAATAAGCTATAAGTGAATCTACAATCCCATCCATTCTCTTCCTGCTCACAGATGGGGGCAGTAACATTTTCTCTCAGATCTAATGAGCCCTCTCTTAGCTTTTAACTGTCACTTCCCCTTGTGATTGGTCATTCAATGGCCTCAAAAAGATGTCATCCATGGCAGGAAGGAGTTGACTGAAAGTCACAAAGCCCCCACATTTTTTTAGGAGGGGGGAATTGATGATATCCATGTTCTGTTATCTGTGCTGACATCCTAAAGGACACAAAGGTTGAATTGAAGGCTTATGAAGTACTTTGTGTTAGGAAGCTATTGCTGATCACCTTTCAAAAAGAACCTTGCTTTCACTTTCTCTCTAATTTGACTTCTCTATTATCTTTTTCTTTTCTGAAGTTCTAAGTAAACTTTAACTGCTCTTTGTTCAGTCTTAACTGAAGTGTAGGACTCTCTCCAGAGCCCAAGACCAGAAGAGAGTGCCCAATGCCAAGAGGTTCAAGTGAGCTATCTCAGCAGCAGCACTTCTCAGCCAAGGGCAGTTTTTTGTCCACCAGGGCACATTTGACAATGTCTGGAGACATTTGGTTGTCATGGGCTGCTCCCAGCATCCAGTTGGCAGAGGCCAGGGATGTTGCTAAGCATCCTCCAGAGTGTTTTGGCCTGTTACTAGTACCAAGGTTAAGAAGTCCTACCTGAGACCATTCCAGGCCAACCACTCTGCAGAATTTGCCTCTGGCCTTGGCCTTTCCAGGCTACATAACTGCAAGAGTGAATTCCTCAACATTGTATTCTCTTTAAGAATCCTCTACCACTGTTCTC
The DNA here is from genome assembly GCA_019843815.1 of Montemys delectorum. NCBI lineage: Eukaryota > Metazoa > Chordata > Mammalia > Rodentia > Muridae > Montemys > Montemys delectorum. Next base: position 17,655 of record JADRCD010104022.1, on the reverse strand, counting down.
AAATCCTTGCAATCCTATTGTTCGTTTCCATTGTCTTGGACCTGCTAAAAGGTGCATACTTTGGGAGGAAACCAGAGTTACTTTATATATGTTTGAGAACTTAAATTCTAGGTTAGCATCCTTAGAAGATCTTTCTTAGCCATGAGACATATATTTAGAAGCAAGCAGCAGCCTGGCAGATTGGCATGAGTTTTACCAACTGCTCAAAGGCATCATGGCTTTCAGCTGTGTCTACCAAAAGAAAATGTCTTTGTTTTTTTATTCAAGTCGTTTAATAGCTCTTTAAAAATATTAGCATATGGCAGACTGATTAGAAGCAAAACTCTTTCTTGGTGGTTGTGATGTGGCTATTCTAGAAGTATTGTGCTGTATGCTTTGGTTAAGTCTGTTTTAAAACATGCTTTAAGACTCACCATATGCAGTTGTATACTTTAATTCTAAGCAGACCTATGCTGGTCAGTCTCTAGTCATGCTGTGTATTATAAAAGTATGTTGTGGTTGTAGAGTTAGCCAGTTTAGCATGTTCCTAATCAGAAAATTAGTGGACTCCACTAGGAAATGCTATCCCATTTTCCCTTCCCAGTACCTCTTAGTTGATATCATAGTATCCTCACTTAAACTAGTCTTTAGAGTAAATAAGGAAAAAAAGCCATTTATTTTCTTCTAGCCATTTATTGAGAGTAACTCATATGTGTATAATTTTTTTCAAAGGCCAGAGGATTACTTTTCCAGTATATAGAAGGCTGTGTCCATTCTGTTCACCTAGGTTTCAGTGGTCACAGAACTTTTGGCAAGGATGATAAGTAGCTCATTGGAAGTCACTGCTGGGCCTCAGCTGGGATTCAGCAAAACTGCATATCTCTTGTGCTCAGAATCTGTGTTCTGGATGACATTGCATTTTCATTTGGAAGTTCATTGCCTACTGCATTAGAGTGGGCTATTGAACCCCACTATGTGGGTACATACGAAAATCCTCAGATTCCTACTTCTGTGAACTGGGACTATGGTAGGTTTCACTACTCCAAGTCAGAAAGCAGTGGGATATTTATTTCCTTGCCTCCTTTAGTTCATCACTAGTAAAAGTTCCTTAAAACTCACTTAGGGCTTAAGAAATAATAGTTCTGGTTTCTTTAAAAGAGATTGTAGACAAGACAGTACAAATGTCACTAATCCTTAGGACTGGAATCTTAGGAGAAGGTCCCTACTAAGCTATAAAAAGCCAGATTACCAGAAAAATAAAACAGACAAACAAATCCAGACTTGTAAATGGTTGTGGTTTCCTCTTTTGCTTCTTGACCAGCTGAAGTCTAGAATATCTTAAGGGTCTGGTTGAACTGATTTAAATAAAGTCAATCTTAGAAACTATGAGTGAGGAGCCATGCATGAAGAGGAAAGCCCTTATCTGTATACACTCGAAGGGAAAAGCCAAGTGACTAGGAAACTCTGGGCCTATTGCCCATGTGATTCTTCTTTCTTTCTTTCTTTCTTTCTTTCTTTCTTTCTTTCTTTCTTTCTTTCTTTTTTTAATTCAATGTACTATACAAGATGGTAGACTTTGTGCAAACCAGTTTCTTACATAAACCCATCATTGCCCACAGTGCTTTGTTCATTCATCATCATTTGGCCTGGTCCCTACTCCACCTTTTTTCCTCTCTGGGCATGACCCACCTTTCTTTCTATTTACTGTAGGCTGTTAAATACGATCCTGACCTGCCTTGTATTTTCATTCAACTGTTTGCTCCTCCTACATTTAAAGGAGGGTTGTCTCTTGTTTTGCCAGAAAAATAAATAAGTAAAATTGTCATAGTCTGTATGCTGGATTTGTAGGGCCAGCAGAATTGCTGGAGTGAAACTGGTTTCACTTCTAAGGCCCTTCCTTTCTCATAAAGGTAAGCTCTCTACACCCCCTTTGATCCTCGGTCCAATTGGTCCTCCTTGGGAATCTGAAATCAGTCTCCGTGTTGTATGCAGATTAGAAGTTGCCTTGTTTGCTGCTCTTCCCAGGCAGAGTATCAGGGAGAAAGAGGCCTTATCTGTCCCTTCCTGTCCCCTCCTGTTTGGCAGACCTGCTGAGAATCCCTCAGGACTTCCTTTGGTTGGGGATTTCCCTTCCTCTGCAGAAGGCTGATGTGATTCATTTCAGGCATAGACAAACTTGTCCTAGTGCTGTGCTTCAGGTCTAATAAGAAGAAACCCAGGAATCGAAAAGGTAGATGCCTTGACTTTTGTCCCTGTTGGGGGATTAAAGTGTATATTGCCAGAATCATCAAAAGCTCTGGTTAAACTCAGTAGAGTTTCAGAGAAAGACTATGCTTTTCCTTGTGGAGAATGTATACTTTCCACACTGGCTTCCTTTTTCCAAAAGTGGAAAGTAAAGCTTGCAGAAAATCCATTTTCCCCCTGGATGATCAGTGGGTTCTAGTCACCAGTGTCTCTCCCTCTCCTTGTTTACTCTTTTTGGTCAGTGATGGAGTTGGGCTGGGAGAGGAGCAGGCTATATGGTGATAGAAAGTAGATTCTCACTGTAAACTTGCATTGATGAACAGAGACAATTAAGCCAAACAAAACAGTTACCCCAGAGTTCGAGCTCCAAGAATTGCTTTGTGCCACTCTGAATTCAGGTCATTATTCTGTATATAGTTAGATAATTATCAGAGTGTCTTCAGTCTTTACTAAGTTTGAAGGGTATGCTATTCTGGGAAGACACAGGGCAGGGTGACACTGAGATCCCTGTTCATTCTTAAAAACAAAAATCGGGATAAGCCAGAGGGATATGCCATCTGATGTGTGGTAGATGAAAATCAGTGGACATTCTTAATTGCATAGACTTTATAATCTACTATATAAAGTGTAATCCATACTTTTTACTGTGGCAAAGGTGTGATGTGGTTGTTAATCTTTTTAATTTTTGAATCCAAACTGAATTTAAAGTGTTGAATACTTATAATTCCTCACAAGCTAATTATGAACCATTTGTAAAGTGTTTCTATAACTCTTTGTATCATGTGTTGGTACATCTTATCAAGTTTTTTCTGGCATGTATTCCATTCTAAACTTCTGTAAAATTTCTATTGTTGCTGTACATATTCTACAAATATCTACTCTGTGGTAACCTTCATTAACAGCATGAAATGGTTCATTTTTACTGAGCACAATGTATTTTTGAATGGATCTTCCCACATGTCTTTAATAAAATGCAGATTTTGCACTGATTGATGTGACTGCCAGGCTTTCCCAATCTTGAGCACTGTGGTCCTTCTTGCCTTTGAACAGCAAGCAGCTCCATTTTAATTCTTTCTTTGTAAACAAGAATATGTTCGAATTCAAATGAGGGACAATGGGCCTTTGAAGTTGTAATCAGTTTAAAGGAGTGAAATTAATGTAAAACAAAGCAAATCCTGTTACTTAATGATTTTTTTTCTACTTATAAAGTTCTTTTCCCCTTATGGCATTGTGAAAACTTTGGTTTCTTTCACACTGAGTGTTGTCATTTATATAGCTTGTTTGCTGCTCACTTGGTAATTTGAGGAAAAGAGAGAGATGCTGATTGGGTGTGCTTAGTACTACAAAGAAAGAAAAGATGGTCAGCTGTGGAAGATTGCTTCTTGTTCTGAAGCAGGGGTTGCCATACTCTTTCAGAAAAATCTGATAGTAACTGTGCTTTGTGGGCCATAAGGGATCTGTCACCTCCACAGAACTCTGTGCATACATCACAGAAACAATTAGATAATATGCATAGACATAACCAATTGATGGCTGATTTGGGCCAACTGTGCATACTATCCTGAGCCAAAGGGAATACTACTGGACTACTCTGAGCCAAAAGGGATGCTACTGGACCCAGGAAAACTCCAGGGCACAATGGCTGTATCTCTTCAGTTTATAGTCCATATGGAGGCAGGGCTGTGCACTGCTCTGTGCAGGACAGTACTTCAAATTTGAGGTACTTTATATGTCAGTTATTTTCCAGTTTTATATACCTTTCTTTAAAGGGGGTAAGAGCTGAAACTCAGAACTTCACATTCTATGTGTCTGTCTCTGTGTGAGTGTACATGTGTATGTGCCACAGCAAGTGTGTGGATGTCAGAGGACCCTGTTTCATAAGAAACAAAAGCTGAATCGAGTATATGGATTGGTTGGTTGTTTGGTTTTCATTTTGGAATGATCTTGTGTAGCTATCCTCCAGCTCACAAGTATCTGAGAATAATCTTGAACTCCGGAACATCTTGCCTCCACTTCCCATGTTTATAGGCATGAGCCACCATGCCCAGTTTAACAGTCTTTTCTAAAAGCCCACACTAATCCACGTGCCGTCTTCTTTCACATCTCCAGCTGGTAGTGACTAAATTGATTAAAGAATGAAGCAGTTCAGTGAAACAACTTATTGGACATCCAGGGATGCTGGCAAAGTGGTTAGATGGCCTTAGTGGATTTATCACTAACTCTGACATGACCTAAGGCAACATACTTATTTAGCTTCCCAATATCTCCGTTTCTTTACCTTTAAATGCTAACACTCCTAGTATTTATAACATAGAGTTGTTGTGAGCATCTAATGGGATGTTGCCAAACCTTTTACAGAATTTCAGTAAATATTAGCTAATATAACATTATGCTTTGTATTTGTGTCTCAGTTGGTAGTTCCAAGAAGTTGGAAAGGGGGGGCTGGAGAGATGGATTACTCATTAAGAACACCTGCTGCTCCTCCAGGGTGCATGGGTTCAATTCTCAGTACATACACTGGGTAGCTCACAGCTACCTGTAACTCGAGCTCCAGTAGATCAGATGTCCTCTTTTTCTGGCCCCCACAGGTGTCCTCCCCCGCCCTCCCCTCAGAAAATGGGAATTTCACTGAATGTTGAAGGCCTGCTATAGAGAGCTTTGTTGTTAGTACATTTAGTAGATACATGCCTTCTACCTGATCTTCATATTAGCCCTGTTGTGGTTAAAAAAAAAAAAAAAGTCCAACTTGGGGCTGTTCTTAGGCTAATAAGGTAAGCATCAGCCCTTATAAGGTGTCCTTCAGCTGTCCTCTACCACTATGCCTCTTATGGTCAAAGAGGTATACTTCTATCTGCATTCATGCATTCATTCAAAAGCTTACTTATGGACAGTCTTCTTGGCAGTGAGACCTGATTCATGGCAGTTTCTTTACTCTGAAATACCTTTGCTTTATCCATATGTCTTAGTTTGGGTTTTATTGCTGTGAAGAAACACCAGGACCAAAGCACTCTTATAAAAGACAACATTTAATTGGGGCTGACTTACAGTTTCAGATGTTTAGTCCATTATCATCATGACTGACAGCATGCTGGCAGACATGGTGCTGAAGAAGAAGCTGAGAGTTCTATATCTTGATCCTAAGGTAGTCAGAAGACTGTCTTCCAGGCAGCGAGGAAGAGGGTCTCAAAGCCTGCTCCCACAATGATGCACTTCATCCAGCAAGGCCACACCTACTCCAACAAGGACACACCTTCTAATAGTGCCACTCCCTGGGCCAAGCATATTCAAACCACCACACCATATAACCTCCCATATCAACTACCAGGATTGGTAGTTTTATTTTATTCTTAATAGTATTTCTAATGCTTCACAGTTAACTAAAAGTATAGAAGGTGTTGTGCTTTACCATACTGTCTGCAGGCTGCAGTGGAAGAGTATTTGCCTAGCATGTATGAGACCCTTGGTTAGGTCCTCAAAACCATAAAAAATAAACTTGTCAATGTTTAACCCAAAGTCTAGTATTAAAAAGAAACAAAATATGTTAATATAGGAATGACTTTGCTCCATTTTATAATCTTTATTGAATTAGTCGCCTTCTAAAAGAAATAATATTGCAAACATATTTTTATTTAATAGGAAGATTCTGTTTCAGGTTTACTTTAATAGTAGGGTGTTTTTTATATATACATCCTGCCACAAAAGAAGAAAATGCTAACATTTTCATTAACTATTAAAACAAAATTACAGATAAATATTTTACAGATCTTAATGTCTCATTGTTTATTAAATTCTGAAATTGAAAGCATTTTCCATTGTGAGACACCTGGCTGACTTCTTTACAGATATACATTCTTAGGAATTTAAGGAACCCAGAATAGTTAGTTCAGTCTTGAAACATACCAGAATTGGAAGATTTATATGTCCTAATTTCACAACTCACTACAATGCTACAGTAATGAAGACTATGAGGTAGCCTAGCATATACCTTGATATTCTTGGCCTGTTGTTTTTAGATGAGAACAAAGACCATTCACTGTGGGTAAGAATTTCAACAGAAGTTGCCAAGACAGCTGCATATCGATATCCAAAGAATGAAATTAGACTCTTGCTTTATAACTATTCACAAAGTAAGCGTTAAAACGTTTTTTTTTTAATTTTCAAAACTTTTAGAAGAAAATATAAGAGTAAATCTTCTTGACCGTGATTTGACAGTAGTTTCTCAGATAATACACCAAAAAAGGAAACAGGAAAGTTGGACTTCATTAAAATTTGTTATTTGTTGTGCTTCAAAGTACTACTTCACCAAGAGAGTTTTTAAAGAGAAAGGCCAGGTGTGGTGACATGCCCATAATCTCAGAACTTGGGAGGCAGAGAAGAAGGATCTTTGCAAGTTCCAGGCTAACCTGAGCTACATAGTGACATCCTGTTGCAAAACTAAACCAAGACAAAGACAAGAAGAAAAACAGGATGCAAAGAATGTTTGTATAAGAGAATTGTATGTAGAACGTCCAAAGAACTCTTAATGGATCCATGAATTTAAATTATTAAATGGGCAAGGGTATGAATAGACCTTTCTTCAAAAAATATGCAATTGGTTACTTGAAAGGATGCTCAACAACATTGGTTATTAGAGAAATGCAAATCAAAATCATCATAGAATGCTACTTCATACATACTAGGATGGATCTAATGAAATACAAGAAGCATTGCTAAAGATGTGGAGAGACTGGAACCTTTCTACACTGCTAGTGGGAACAGAAAATGGTACAGCCACCTAGGGGAGTTCCCAAGAGACTCAACAATTCTAAGTGTGAGTATATCTATGCTCAAGATAAAACATGTCCACAAAAAACTTACATATAAATTTTCATAAAGCAGCATTATTCACAATAGCCCCACAGTGGAAACCACCCAAATGCATGGATAAATAATAAAAGAATACCTACAGAGAATATTAATAACAAAAAAGGAAGAAGTACTTCTCTAACACATGAACTTTAAAAACATAATGATAAATACAGGAAACAAGTCATAAATTACTATATATTATAAAATTCCATTTCTGTAGAGAAATGTCCAGAACAGAAAAAATCTACATACAAATAGCAAATGGATTCCAAGTAACCTAGAGCTGGGGTGGATGATGGCTCATGACTACAGGATTCTCTTGGTGGGGATAAGAATAGTCTAAAGTTACTCATGGTGATGATTGTTCAAGTCTGAATATAATATATTGAATTACACATCTTAAATGAATAAGGACTGTTTATGTGAAGTTAATAAAACTATCACAAAGCAAATTTATGGTATGATTTTTTTTATTTGATGACTATCCATGCCTTTACTATTTGTTATTTTTTTCCCTGATCAATAGTTTTAAGTTATTGCCATTTTCTCTAACAATTACTCAGTGTGGTTAGAAAAGTAACTCAGTTTTCCAAATAAAGGTCTGCTTTCAGGAATATTATCCAAAATGGATTTGTACATATGTAGTCATACCAGGAATATTGTTGTACATTGCCCCCCCCAAACACACACACACACACCTGTGGAACTCCAAAACACTAGGTAGGAAATTTGAGGCTACTAAAAAAGTTGTTCCATTCACTGAGAAGAATGTGACATCAAAGATCATTTGATTGCTGGATTGATCTTTGAGACAGTCTCACTATGTAGCCTTGGCTGGCCTAGAGCTTGCTATGCAGACCTGGCTTTGAACTCACAGAGATCCACCTGTTTGTGCTTCCTCGGTGCTAGGAATAAAGATGGAAGATACCATGTCTGGCCATCCAAGGTCATTTTGGTGTGAATCCATGTAATCTCCCTTAATACCTGGAAATAGAAAATAGCTCAGAGCAAAGTATTAGCCAAGGCCGTACTGTCTTTGGACAGTTCTCATTCTCAGCTTCTCCACATATGCCTCTTGGACCGAACATAACAGCTTCTCCCAGAGAAGAACCTCAAACCCAGCCTGAGCTACAGATGGAAATGAGATGGAGAACAGTAGCCATTCTCTCAGGCTCCAATAGCTATCCTGAGCTATTCCTGCCAGAGAATGACTACACAAAGAGGTTTCACATGGCATGTCTGAGTAAGCATGTTTGGGTGGGCAAGATGGCAAGAAGCCTCTCCGAGAGAAGGCTTTGTGTGGTTTTGGTTTTGTTTGTTGTATTTTGTTTTTCCTACTCATATGTTTGAATGAAAAAGAAAAGAAGAGGGAAAAGAACCTGACTTGTCCTAGGTATGGTGGAGGAGAGAGTTTATTGTAGATATGTGGGAGAGCATAGTCAGAGGCAGGGGCATCTGGGAAAGAGTCCAGAGTAGACATGAACAGTCTGAGCTGGGCTTTGTGAGGAGAGGAAGGAGGGAAAGAGAGAGGGGAGAGCAGACGAACCAGAAGCAGCAACCAGGAGGCCCAAAGGTACAAAGAGAAAGGGTGGCCAAAATAGTTGGATTATATACGGAAGAACAGCCCAACCCCCTGGGCTGAAGATTTCAGGGTAGGGGGCAGGGTATGCCAACTAGGAGACCCTGGTAATGGCTGAGGGATGCTGGGAGAACGTTAACTTGGCACCTCTGCCATTTGTCCCAGGTTTCAAACCTAACTGTGTTTCTATGTATATGTGTGCATGTTAGACAGAGGTTGACATCTGGTATCTTCCTCAATAGCTCTTCACTTTAGTTTTGAGACAGGGTCTGACCATGAATCTGGAGCTTACTGACTGGCAAACAAGCTCTAGGCATCATCCTGTCTCTGCCTGCCTCCTAGTCCTGGATTTGCAGTTGTGCCCCTCTATGCCTGTTCTTTTTTTTTCTTGAACAGGGTCTCACTATATAGCCTTGGCTAGCTCAGAACTGCTGTGTAGACCAAGCTGACCCTGAACGCAGATCTGTTTGCCTCTGCCTTCCAAATACTGAGATTACAGACATATTCTACCATACCTGTCTATACCTAGCTTTTTACATGCATTCTAGAAATATAAACTCAAGTTCCTATGCTGTACAGCAAGGCCTTTACTGACTGAGCCATCTCTATTCAGTACTCTATGAGAGGAGTCCTGATCCCTTCCACATGGTCTCCTCCCAGTAGCCGGTGATATGGCTCATCTCAGCTGTTTGCTAAGCCTGTTCAATTTCTGGAAAACTGTAGCCATAGATAAAAAAGATGTGCTATATTCTAGTTATTTGGGCTTCCTCAGTTTAAGGGAAACCTCACTACCCACACACATGTAGCCTGCCCCTTGCATTCATCTCCTGGCAATCATAGAAGGATACATTGTTAGCACTCTGTATAAACTCCACCCCAACAGATACCTGGCAGCCGCCAGGTATGCTCCTCCCCATGGTTACCTGACAATGGCCAGGTAAGCCTGGCCCTATAAAAGGGCCTGCTTGCCCCCTCCTCTCTCTCTTACTCCTGCTTCTCTCCCTTGCCTCTTCCCCCTTGCTCCCCACCCCATTTCCTTCCCCCATCTCTCCTTGTGGTCATGACCGGCCCCTACTTCTCTACTCTCTCCTCTCTGTCTTTCTCTGCCTCTGCTACCCTCTTAACTCCCCTCCCCATGCCCTTAAATAAACTCTATTCTATACTATACTGGTGTGTGTCTGGTCCCTCAGGGGGAAGGGATGCCTCGGCATAGGCCTGCCTGCTGAGGCACCCCCTTCCCCTACACCTCACCAGAACATATTCTTATAGCTCTTTCTCTTTTTATGATCACAACACACATTGCCAAAAGAGCTGTAGAATGGAGTTTATGCAAAAGGAGCTCCAACCTGCCCACATTCCCTAGGTCCTCTGGCTAAAAGCCCAAACCCCTTCAGGGCAAAAGCAATTCCAGGAAGGGGAAGCCTTGATTGGTTGGATAGTCAGTTGGTTGGTTGGTTGGTTGCTTGGTTACTGTTTATAGACTCTTGGGCCATATGACAGGCTTCCCTCTGCTTTCTTCATGTGTATGCTCTTGTCTCCAGGCCTCTCTAGTGAGGATTTCATGAAAGTGTTCATGTGAAGCTTTGCAAAATAGTATGCTTCTCTACTGAATGTGCTAAGAGCCAAAAAGAATTTTCAAATTATCAGAGCTGCTTTGTGTTTCCCTGGGTCTGCACCTTTGACAGTGTCACTGAGACAAAGAGAAAAAGATGGGGAGCCAAAGCAGCAAATTACCCCTGCTATTTGGTTTTGTGTAAGAAAATTGGTTTGAGAGATATTTTCTTTGTTCTTATTTTCTTTGGCCCTGAGTTGAAGAAAAGCTTTTTTTTCTCTCTCTCTCTTGTTGAAATTTGAAACTTTCTTTTAAAAGTGAAATATTCTCTATGCAGATCTACATTTTAAAGTGCTTATAAGATATAGCCCCATTCATCACAGTGGTATTTCAGGGTGCCCCTCCCCCAAAGCCCTCCCTGCAAGTGGCAGGACAAAGCTAAAATGGGCATCAGGCACACTTGCTGGCACACTCAAGCAGCTCCATCCGGATGGCAATTCGGACATGCCAACCTAGAGGGATCAGTCGGATGAAGCGGGAAATGATGGGGGGCCTCAGTAAGTTCTGGACTGTAGAACTCCGGTCTGAGTTTCCATAGAAGACCTAAACAGAAAGAGGAAGCCTGGTCAGTGTTACAATAGAGGAAGGAAAAGGAAAAATGACTCCTGACTAGAGCTAACGTGTGTGTGTGTGTGTGTGTGTGTGTGTGTGTGTGTGTGTGTGTGTGTTTTCTCTCCTACCATGTGAGTTCTGGGCCTTAAACTCAGGATGTCTTGCTTGGTGGCAAGTACCTTTACCTGTTGAGCTCTCTCACTGGCTCTAGCCTCAATTTTGAACAATGGAGAAACTTAGAAAGTGGATTGACTACAGAAAACTTGCAGCACCCCATAAAATCTGAATGGATGATAGCTCTGGGGACATCTGAGTATACATGGGGATATTGCACTATCCAAAATGGAAGCAAATTGCCATGTGTGCCCAATTAAATTTATGTGAAGTAATAGTAGATGGAAATTTAGTTTACCTGTGTGTGTGTGTGTGTGTGTGTGTGTGTGTGTGTTTCTGTGTATTTGTGTGTGGTGCCATGTCCTTGTATGTGCTAAGCAACTAGTCTACCACAACACCACATGCCCAGCTCACGTTTCAAATTACTCATTAGCTGCTTTCTGTCATCACAGATAGCCCTATTGGATGGTTACTACAATGTGCCTCTTGACTTTTTTTTTAAACAATTTTCCATTTCTATCCTTTGCACTTTGACAGAAGGTTTTGAAAGGGTCCATAGCATGCTAGAGAGCTGTTCATATATCCTGAAGAGAGCCAAGATGCTCTAAAGTCAAATCTTGTACCTGGCTATGAAGTTGGAAGCCAAAGCTTAAATGTGTATTTTTTTTTTCTTGGATTCAAGTGACAAGTGCCTTTTGGGCCTGGAGAAAAATATATTTTAACAAACAGACAAAAATTAGAGGGAAAATTCTGGAAAGGAGAAAGTGGTGTTGACATAAAGAGATAAAAAGCTTTAATGTTTTTTCAGAAGGTAACATAAGATGTTGGAGACACTTGACAGTAGTTCTGAAGAAATCACTCTTTGCACTCTTTCCAGGGTCACAGTGTTCTGCTCCATGACATAAGAGCATTTCATTTCCTTCTCTAACTTTCTCCTAAAAATATTTAATGGCTGCACTTAGCTTTATCCATCCACAAAACAGGTACGCCTTGTTTACATCCATTTTGCCTTTTTTCCTAGCAACAGGACATGAGATGCCCTCTCATGCTGTTTGTCCTTGAGTGTATTCAACTCAGAAGCAGGTGAAGAGGGGGTTCCTGAAATCTGAACTGAGACTTTGAATGGAGTGGAGTGCCTCCTTCAGAGCACTAGCAAGGCTTTCCAAGCACAAGGCTGAAAAATGAATTCTAATGTCTTTTGGAGAATACAACTAGTAAAGGCCAGAAAGTGAAAGTTTGAGATGCTGGAGATGTGGCCCAGTTGGTAGTGTGCTTGACTGACAAGCATACAAGGCTGGTTTCTGATCCCCAGCAGCATATAAACTGATGACAGTACACACCTCCAGTCCCAGAACTCAAGATGGATAGAGCCAGGAGGACCAGAAGTTCAAGGTTATCTTGAGCCACATAGAAAATTGGAGACCAGCATGAGATACATGAAAAATGTCTCCAAAACAAACAAACAAAAAAGCATCAAAATGGTTTTCCCATTGTGTCAAACTCCTCAAAACCTAAAATTTCAACCCATGAATGTCTTACTGTGCAAATTGTCACTGTGGACTATAAGGTCTTCTGATTATTAGTCACACATATCTACTCAACCTGATTAAATGTCAAGAATAGACTTAGGAGAACTGGAAGTGGTGGAATGGGCCTATAATCCTAGCATTCAGAAGAGTGAGGCAAAAGGATCAGGACCAGCCTATGCTGCACACTGAGAGACCAGAGATAGGAAATAGCCTGAAGAATTCCTTGCTGTTGTGAAAAAAAAAGAGTGTTTTCAAGCAGCTAAGTGAGTTTTCAACTCAATTTTTATTGATCACAAAAACATCCAGGTGTTTAACAGGTTAGTTTATAGTGAAAATCTAGATAGAACTCAGTCCTCAAGGGTTAATAGATTAAGTGTGTCTGGACTGGCACCGTCTTTTAAAGGCCCATTTAGGCTATTAATAATAATTCATCTTACTATTCTTATTACTAAAATTTTCAAACTTGGTTTTGTATTTCTTTTATTATTGTGCATATCTATGTGCGTCTGTGTATGGCTATGTGCAAGGGAATGCAGAAGTCCTTGGAAGCCAGAAGCATCTGATCCCCTGGATGTAGGGTTACAGAACGTTATGATCTGAGTGCCGGGAACTAGACTCTGGTTCTTAATCATAGAGTTATCTCTCTAGCCTCAAAGTAGCTCACTTGCTGGGCTTTAAGGTTTGAAGGTAGCAGTCTCAGTCAATAGTAAGAAGGGACCATAACTATACAAGTAAGTGATAATGAGTGAGCCAGGCCCATGGAGCCCCACAGTTATTGTTGGAGTGAGTTTGGAACAGTCCAAATTGCCAGGGTAGTGTTTTCAAGAGACTATATGCTGATACCGAGAAGTAGAAAAATACTTTTTTTTTTTTTTTTTTGCACAAAAGACCCACATCCCTTTACAAACTGCTAGTCTCCCAGACTACATCTGAAAAAAAAGAGATCGTACAGTGGAGAAAGAACAAAGTGCTCTGACAGAGACATGGACAGCAGGGAACATAGGGATGGGGCACATCTCAGGGCGTGTGAGCTGAAGCTGACTTGGAGGGACCCCCACTTACCCGATTGTTTCCGGTCTGATCCTTATAGTAAATCCAGTTCAGGCGTTCATCAGTCCTATATTGTACACTATACTTGGTCATCCATTCGTCTATGTCACAGCGTCCTTGGGTAAGGATCCCCGAAATCACCTTGATCTCCTTCAAATCTATCTGTAACCACTGGCTGCTGTCCTGATACTTGGAAAGCCAAGCACACCTGCCAGGAACACACCAAATTACCAAGAGCCACATCCTCTATCTATGTCTGTAAAAAGCCAATATGTGCTGAGTTTTGAGGGCTTACTAGCATCAAGAGGCATCATCCCAAATCTGGGCCTTCAGACATAGCCTGATTCTTAGTTCCTTTCCTTAGGAAAGACTTCCCTGGCATGTTTAACTGATGAGCTCTTCCTTCATCTCTCATCTTCCCAACCGTGTTTATCCCTTGAGCATGGATGCAGGGATGTGTTTCCAGTCTGTCTCCCCCTCTTCACCGTGTGCCTCCAAGGCCAAGGGACTTACCCACCCTGCCTCCACTGTACACCCAGTCCTTGGCACAGCAAGGCACTCAGTCAGGGCCTGTTGAATAAATGCTTTCTGCAGCATCCATTTAGGAGACAATTTTTCAAAGCACAGCTTTAAAAATCTAAGAATGACTCTACCTGGGCTGCCTGCCCTACTTACCCAAAACCTTGACTGTTGAGCCGGGCCTTGTTTGCTGTCCATGAGGAATACCAGCCCACATACTGCTCTGGGTTGGAGCAAGTGATCTGATCTGGTGTGACCTCCCCTGACTCGAAACCCAGGGGCTTGTGATAGGGGCATTCTGGGGAGGAAAAACAGCACACACTCAAACACCCAAATCTCTAGGCAGAGTGGTAGCATGTTTGTGTGGAGTCCCAGCTCCTCTGGGCTGTTCTGAGAAAGTATTGAGCTCTCATCCCAAAATCTAAAAGAAGGAATGAACCCTTCCTTATCCCAGAACTTCAACAGGAAATAGCTTAAAGAAAAAAATCAAGAAACATAGGCACTTTGCAGGTAGCGGGCATTTCATTTCTCAGCAAGGTACCAGATGCAGAGAGCCAGACCTGCCGTTATTAAGTGCCCACACGAGACGAAGGTAAAGGGATTGCCATAGAGACATTCACTCAACATTCATAAAAGCCAGGGACTGGGGGAGCTGGTTCTATGGCAACTTCATGAGGGGAGGGGGAAAGTGCATCCACCTCCCTCATCAACTTAGAGACCTAAATGCTAAGAGGTGTGTAGTGAAATAGCATATTGAAATGCCAGGCGTCTGGTTTTAGTTCCCTCATTATCACAGGTTGAACTGTGCTGCATAAGAGCATTAGGGTCTCTAATTGTTCTTGGGTAGCAGATGATGCCAATTACAGGAATAAAACAATGGTGAGCAGCAAAAATGGCAATTATATACTGAGACTGACTTCTTACTTGTAAATTGTCATTTTTCTCACTGTCTGAAGAAAAATTGAGGATGACTGAATAGTTAACAGCTGAAGGCTGCTTTCTTCGAAATGGGGACAGCTGAAGTGGTCCTTATAGGCTAGTTGCCTGCTGCTTCCTTCCTTTCATAACTAAGTACTCTCATTGAAACCAGCATTGTGGGGTGGTGGTGGGGGATCTCTAGAATGAGACAGAGACCTGGGATAAGGGAGGTGTCCAAGAATCAATGGGGGGGTGTGACCTTAGCTGTGACTCACAGTATTGGGAATATGGAACCTGAAGAGGCCACCTCCTGTAGCCAAGCAGAAACCCCAGTGAAGTGATAGGGATTCCAACCCATCCACAAAACTTTAGACCTAAAATTTATCCTGTCTACAAGAAATTCAGGGACTGGGGATGGAGCAGAAACTGAGGGAATGGCCAAACAATAACTGGCCCAACTTGAGACCTATTCCATGGGCAAATACCAATCCCTGACACTAATAATGATAATATGTTATGCTTACAGACAGGAGTCTAGCATGGCTGTCCTCTGAGAGGTTCCACCCAGCAGCTGACTCAGACAGATGCAGACACCAACAGCCAAACAATGGATGGAGCTTGGGGACCCTTATCGAAGAATAGGAAGGACTGCCGGCCCCAAAGGGTACAGGAACTCCACAGGAAGACTGACAATGTCAACTAACCTGGACCCTTGGGGCTCTCCGAGGCTGAACCACCAACCAAAGAGCATGCACAGCTGGACCTAGGCCTTTCCTGCACATTTGTAGCAGATGTTGCACTTGGTCTTCTCATGGGTTCTGAACAACTGGAGTGGGGGCTATCTTGAAAGTTGTTGCCTGTACATAGGATATGGTCTTCTAGCTGTGCTGCCTTGTCTGGCCTTGGTGGGAGAGGATGCGCCTAACCTCACTTGATGTGCCAGGATGGGAGGAAGGCAGGGGAGTCAACCTGCTCAGAGGAGAAGGGGAGGGGAGATGGGGTGAATGATTATGGGAGCAGTGACTGGGAGGAGGGCAGTGAGTGGGATGTAATGTGAATAAGTAAAAAAATAAATAAGTAGACAGACAGGCAGACACATAGATACATAGATAAATAATAAATAAGAAGAAAGTTTATTTAGGAAAGCAGTTGACAGCCAGGTTCGGCTAGCAAGCATTAGCTGGCTGAATCCTGCTATAGAGGAATTAAGCTGACTTGTTTAAGCCAAAACCAAACAAACAAAACAAGACAAAACAACAATAACAAAAAAAAAAAAAACCATTGGGTTATCTTGCCAATTGACAGCTTAGTTTAAAACATAACACCACACACACACACACACACACACACACACACACA
>JADRCD010104021.1:0-12479 GCA_019843815.1 Montemys delectorum | reverse complement strand
GGTGAACATGGTATGGATAGGGAGTGTGGGAGTCTTGTTTTTCCCTCCACACCTGTCTTCACTGTTGTTCTTTGCAATGTAAAGTGTGTAACTTGTATTAAGAAGGAAAGAAAAGCAGTAAAATGCTTCAAGGACGCTTTACCTTGAGATTCTTCACTTCCTGGAGGCACAGGCTGTAGGAAGGCTGTGCCTGATCACCTACACTCTGGCCCCATACATCCATAGGGTGTGATGCTAGGGGACATGATGCGAATACTCTTCTTCACCTCTGGGTTAGAGATGCACCAGATTTGGGAGAAGCTGGGTTTTCCCACAAAAGGTGAAGCACATTGTCCATGCTGGCTAGTAATGTTGTTACTCGGGGACAGTGGTCAGGGTCAGGGTTTGGGTCAGGGTTCAACAGGTTTAGAGTTAGGCCCAGGGTCAGAGTTAGATAGGGTGAAAGTCAAAATTAGGGTCAAAGTTAGCATTAGACAGGCTTATGGTTATAGCTATGGTTATGGTTATGGTTATGCTCAGGGTCAGGGTCAGGGTTGGGGTAGGGATTAGACAGGGCTAGGGTTATAGATTGGTCATGGTCACGGTCACGGTCATGGTCATGGTCACGGTCAGCGTCAGGGGTTAGGGTCAGAGTCATGACCCTAAGTAGTCATGGGCTTCATTCCCAGACAGGACAGGGATGCTCTTCTCCTAACTCCTCTGGCCTCCGTGGCAAACCTTAGGCAGTCTGGTCCCTAAGAAGTGGATTCTAGACACCAGGTTCTGAATTGAGAGAAGAAGAAGTAGAGGGAGCATGACTGAAAAATCATGTGACTTTCAAACTCCTCTGGACTTTTGTAGCTCAGTCTTTCTAAGTCTGAAGTGTGGTTTGTGGAAGCATTTCTTTTTCCTATTCCATGGCATTCAAATGGGATCATGCCCTCCAGTCTCCCTTAGACGCACCTATTCTATTTTGCTTTAAGACCTGGGAAATAAAAATAGGTTTTTAATTTTCCCTTAAAGCTCTGCCAGCCTTTATTTCGGTGTTTGGTTTCTTAATGTCTTGTGTCGCCTTTACCAGTGTGAGACTGTGACTGTTCCCTTGTTTGTGTGGAACAGATCCGATTCAAAGCATGGTCCGAGGAGAACAAACTGCAAACTGTGAAAGCAGAACATTTCGTTATTCATGCCATGCTGTGTGTCAATCAGTTAGTGGCTCTTAGCAGGCATCATGCAGCCATCAGGCATGGCTGGTGTGACACTGTCTTTCAGAATTCCCATTTGGAGAGCAGTTTGGAATGTGTGCATGCGAAAACCTCCAGACATACAACCTTTCACAGTTCGTGAGCACGTACCACTGAGGGGGAGAGAAGCAGAATCCATGTGCTAACGGGAATCTCCATAAAGGGATAAAGTGTCAGCACAAACTCCAAGTTCATCGGGAAGGATGGATGTGGGCAGTCATTCTAAGCAACCACACACAAGGCTCACTTCCAGGTATATCAAATGGCATAAGTATTCATGTATTTCCTGGTGTGTGCAGGGTACTGTGCCACCCCTAACATGTTTGAAAGACAAAATAGGAAGAAAATAAACTGAAGGGAAGAGGAAAGGAAAGAAAGGAGGCCTAGGCAGACCTCCAGACAACCACTGCTCTAAAGGACAGAGAGCATTATCATTTGGGTTGAAAGGTTGGTGTTTACTAATAAAAAATAAAGAAAAGAAAAAGTCTGTGATGATGTTTTAGTCCCCAAGGAAACAAAGGTGGACTGGGAAGAGTGGACCGTGATAGCCAATTGAGAAACATCGCATGAGATGGGGGTGATGGGACCATTTAACAAACAGGAAATTTTCTGCATAAAATGGAACATGGGTAGTAGAAGATATGCCATCTCATAAGGATATGATGTTACACACTTGCAGTAACTGAGAATTTCAAGACAAATTCAAAACTAAAAAAAAAAAAAATAAATGGGATATGAACTTGAAATATCTTGTGAAGAAACATTTGTTCAATGGCTCTGGTTACATTTGGATTTTAGGATATGTCATTGAAGACGTGAACACAGACTATAAAGGACTTAGGACCAAGGTAAGGTCAGCTGATCCGAAGCTAGTATAATGATCTGAGCTCTACAGATCATTACCGCTTTGGTCTACAGCGGCTCCTTGTTCACTGTTTGCTCCCTCATCCTGGGTGGTTTCTTCCCTCACCTCTCTGTGCTTTCAGTTTTAAGTTGCACCATGTGTTTTTCTTCAGCATAGTTCCTTCCATGGGTACATCATGGCTGCATGGAACCAAACTTGTAAACACTGTCTGAACCTTTATTCTTAATGTTTCATTTTCACTTCAGAGTTCAGCCATCTATTTTAAACCTTTGCTTTTTTTTGTTAAGACATCTGAAGCATTTTTAAAAAAAAAAAAAGAACCTTGGCCCTCATGACTGTGGTCACAATGCCAATTTATTTGAATGGGTCTTAGCACTGCTGCTTGCTGGGTAAAATATGTTTTTGCGGGAGGAGAATTTTTATAGTCGTAAGTCAAGGAAAATGATGTGGTCAAAGTGAATAGATTTTGGGACTTCTAGCTTTGGGAACTTCTCCTGGAAGTCTAAGAGATTTACAGACAGCAGATCTTTGTAATATTTAGGTATAGAAAATGTAAAATGCAACAATAGCCACAGATACTAAGTGATAGTCAGGGTCCAAATACAGTCAAGCTCATTTTGATTGTAAAACCTGAGCTTTTCAATTTGCCTCCTGCTGCACAGAAGTAATACAGCATGTGATTCATTCCCACATTTGAGCCATTGTTAACCACAATGGGCGAGGGAGAGTGAGATGCAGGCCTTGGCTATTATATCCCACTCACATGAGAGGGGAAGAAAATTATAGTGCAGAATGACCCATCAAATTTCCCTGACAGGTGCTAATTCATTTTGATCTATCCTTCACCGTAATTTCATTGGTGTGTGTGTCTGGGGGGGTGGAGGTGGGGGTAGGGAATCCATATTTATAAGTATGGAAGCCTGCTGCTGTTGTTCTGTTTATAATTTACAGCAACAAAGAATTCATTTATAATTTCCATATTAGAAATCCCAAGGTGACCCTACTGTGGATGCCAACCCCTCCCACTGTGTAGGATTCCTAACATAATAAAGAATAAAGCAAAACAACAGTATATCCTGACCTGGGCTCATGGGTAATCAATTCACATATTTACTGCAAAAACAATAGGCTGTGCAAAACAGCAGCATTACTACAGTGTGCTGCAGAAAACCCTTGGGAGCCTGAAAGGGGCCTTCCTGGGAAGCAGCTGATTAATCGGAGTTACTGATGCGTCATTAAAGAGTTATTGTTTTAATTATAATTAACACTCAGTACTTACTTGTGGAAAAGGTATAGAGAGATCTCCAGTGTAACCCTTGATGACACTTGTGGCTTTTGGGCTTTATAAGCCATGAGCAAATGAACACAGTAAAACCAGAGTCAAATGGAAGAAGAGAGGTGGGGCCTTTACAAAATATCGTGTTCTATATGAACATCACTCAGGTTAAGAGGCTATGTTGCACTATCTATGTGCTCTACAGAATGCATCCAGAGCTCCGGTGGAGGGGGGTGGGTCCTTTTATTTCCAAGAAAAATACTAACATAATTTCCATGTGGTATATAAAAATCCTAGTGCCTATCGTGACAAAAAAATAAATAAAATACATCATAATTAGAAAGAGGACTCAAACCCACATTTTACTACACAAGAGAGCTACAGCTCATTAATAAACACATGAAATGTACTAACATAGCTAGTACTTAGAGAAACATACATATAAACATAGTAAGATACCATTCTCCAGATAATAGGTACATGATTGGAAGGATACACAGACAGATAGGCAAGCAGACAGACTGAGATAACAGGAACAGAGGTCATATCCTTTACAAAAGGAGTATGAGCTCTCTACCACCAAACCATCTTTTCAGCTTCCTGCTTCTCTTTTTAAAATCACATTAAGTCTGTGACTTTGAAAAATAATTTTCTGATTCCTCCATATGCCCTCACCTCCAGTCACTGATCTAGAAACCATTCCACCCTGATGTGCAAAATAGGGGCCTGTTTCTTACACTGTGGGCAAACAAACACAGGCTTACTTCTTTTTCTTGCATAATAGGTAGCAAATATAAGACAGAGGGGAACTGTGTGTGTATGTTTCTCTCTGTGTGTCTCTCTGTGTCTCTTTCTATGTATATACATATTATATATTATACATATACATTTACATGAATATGTATTTGTGTGTGCGTGTAATATATATATATATATATATATATATATATATATATACCTTTTACACCATTGTAAAGTCAAAGAAAACAACAATTACACACACCCACACACCCACACACAATGGTGTAAAGCTTTATACTTTCAGTAGAAGACACATTTCAAGTTTTGAATTCTGATCTTTTTCTAGGCTGGGACATGTGAGACTTTATGTTCTCAAGGTGCTGGGCAATAGGGTTAGGCTCAGCTCCTAGACACCAGGATAGGCAAGAAGTACTGAATTAGGCCAAGTTAAGACATTTAATAGATAAGGCCTATGATTATTATAGACTTAACAGTATTTTCCAGTTAGGGTAGATTCACTGGGACATGATCCCACTCTGAGTTGAGAGATGTATGTGTGTGTGTGTGTGTGTGTGTGTGTGTGTGTGTGTATACATATATGTGTGTGAATGTATGTATATACTTACATATATATTTTTCTATTTCCAAAGTTCCATGTAGAGATATGACAGAGCTACATGAAATAACTGCACAGTAAACCACCATCATAGTCAGCTGACATAACGGTCTAAGGCTGCATTTACTCCGGAGTAGCCTCACAGTACCTGCGATGCGATCCCATTCTGGAAGTACAGGAACAGTTTACAAGGAACATTAATAATAAAGAAGTCAGTACAGGACAAGTTTGAAAATTGTACTAAAATCTGAAAATTATGTTTTGAGGAGCCTGGAGTGTGGTGCTTAATTTTTATAACTCTTATAGCCAATACGACTTGGTTTTCTGTAATTAAAATATATGTTCTTTTTTTTCCTCCAAATATTTACTTTCTAATTGTGTGTGCTTTTGTGTCTATGTGTAGGGGTGTGTGTGCATGTGAATGCAAGTGCCTGTGGAGGTCAGAAGAGGATAATGGATTCCATAGAGTTACAGGCAAGTGTGGAGCCAACTGCTGTGGGCTCTAAAATAAAACTCTGGTCCCCTGAGATAGCAACCAGCTTTCCTTGCTCCTTAGCCATCTCTTTAGACCCAAGAAGTATGTTCTTATATTTTAACCAGGATAGATAAGTCCCATTTGCTCAGCATGACTTCCCATTGCTACTAATGCTTGGAAAGTAGCTCTTAGTAACACCACCATCTGCCCTGGGTGGGTTACAGCCTCTGACAGGTTAGCTAGTACCTTTTGGAATGGCTGGGGCAGGGCCTTGCATTTTCTTCTCTTATTGACCTGTGAATACGAACACCTGGCCCTACCTATGTCCAGCCATCCCATACTTGTTCTAAAACCACCTGTCACGGGTTGTTCAGAGAGTTCTGTTTGCTTTGCCATGTTTGTGTTTAACCCTTTGCATCAGTGTAAAAGCTTGGCTTCTTGCCTTCTGTAGATGTAGAACTTAGCAAAGTATCCGACATGTAATTGGTATTTTAAGAAATACTTTCTGAGCCTATGAATGAGTCTCAAGAATTCAGAAGTTAACATGAATTTTAGGGTCTAACAACTAAAATAATCTCTCCCCACTAGGTGGGTGATGGAGTTTCAGTGCAAGTCCATATAGGTTAATTGCAGAACATGCACCTCATTCATTATGAACTAGGAAACACCAGATGCCCAGGGATGGGTGTTTCCATGCAGCGTGGAAACTGCAAGCATGCTGATTCTCAAGCTGCTGAAAAGGCAGGGATTGATTCCTCTGAACGACCAGTTCCCCACCTTCAACACTGAAAGGTAGCTCGCAGACAGCCCTGGAATCTGCTGGGTAAATGCTGAGGTCCAATGTCAGGAAGTGGGTGAGGGGGGGGAGGAGGGAGACACATCGAACTTCTAAGTGAGCAGCTAAAATAAAAATTCTTCCTTCATTTTATAAATGAAAGTGCGCCCAAGTTAATTTTCACGCAGTAGAGGTATAAAGCTGTGTCTTGCCTCATTCCAATGTTGTCTATATGGGGCCTGTTGTGGTTTGGGTGGGAGATGGATGACACAGGCTCACACACTTGGAGACTTGGTTCCTGGCTGGCGATGTGGTTTGGATGGTTATGAAGCATTTAGGAGGGGCAGCCTTGCCGCCAGACTGAGCCGCTGCTGTTGGAATGGTCTTGCACAGATTATGGCTTTCCCCATCTCCAGCTTGTCCTGACTGCTTTCTGTACCTGGTTGAGGATGCGATCTCTCAGCTTGCGGCTACCATGTTTCCCCATCATTACGTGCTCTCCTCCCAGAACCCCAAGCTAGAACAACCCTTTCTTCCACAAGCTGTTTCTGGGGATGGTGCTTTATCATAACAACAGAGGAGTAACGGATACAGGGGCACACCCTTTAAGTTTATATTTACCATGTAGCAGAAAGTCTGGGTGTTTTACGAATGTCATTTCCTTCTTAGGCCACTCCTTCGAGATCTGGTGCTGTTATTTTGTATTTAAAATTAGGAGATTAGGCTGGGAGAGGTCAATACTGTTATCTGTAAATCATGCAGCCACTCAATGGTGGGCGTTCTGCGTTAGGGACTTCTTAAAATTAACTGTGCTATGGCAAGTGTAGCTGACCACAATGGCCAGACCCTTCCTAGCTGGTGGTGGCTACAAAGCAGGGTGGGATACATGCTGAAGTTCATCAGGCATGCACCGGAAGTCATGCACTTGCATACCTAAAACACACAGCCAGGGCCTTCTAGATCATGGGGTGGGTGTTTCCTTGGTTTCAATTTCATCTTTCTGTTGTGGTTATGGGATAGAGGTCATCCTTTCCTCCCAGTTATCCTCCAGGAGGTTGGAGAATCTGCTAGCTAGGCATGCATTTACTCTCCAGATTTAGAACTCTTTGCAAAGATGAAAGGCTGGGTACCGTGTTGTGTTTTAGCATTCCCTGTGACCTCTCCGCAGGCTGCCCTCTATGCCCCTCTTGTCTCCAAGTCAGCTGTCTGCTTGTCTGAGTAATGCACACTTTAGGGAGCTTCGGGATTTTTCAGAGCCCTTTGAGAGATCTCAAATATGGCTTTAGGATAAAACAAACAAACAAAAAAAAGTCCTGAAAACATCATTTTTTTCTGAATTTAAGGCCCAATGGTGGAGAAGTAACCCAGAAGTTAGGAGCAGGTATGATTGCTAAGTGAATACAAGATCATGGGCGAGGGAGCAAAATCTCCGTTCTCAAGGTCATACCGTATGGGTTAAATATAAAGAGAGCACAAAGACAATCATGAGGAACCCTTGCTGTCTTTCAAGATGTAAAATATCACCCGTTCTCTTTAAATGACCAAGAGCTTAGTAAATCATCCGAAAACACGGCAAGTCCTAGAAGCTGGTGAAGGATCACACTTTAAGACAGAAACATGAGCTTCTTGAAACACATTGATGCCTGCCCTTCCTCAGGAGACCCTGGATGAGGTGGGACAGATCAGGTTCCCGGCAGAGATCAACACTGGGGCCTGCAGAGAAAGGCTCTCGCTCCAGTGTTAGCCCCTCCTCTGTAAGACACAATGACTCACCTTTGTTACAGAAGATGGCTTTAATACATGAGAAAATTGAACTCTAAAGTCACCTGTTCCAGAGTCACTGGTAGACAGACAATTAAAGCTTAAGGTAGTTCAGACAAGGATAAATAATATTTATTAAGTAAAATTACATTTATGCATGCAGATGATCTTATAATTTATTGACTTTTAGGCTATGTTTAAATAGTTTCCCCTCTCTCTAACTGGCATGATCTTTAAAAGCATGGTGACAGACCCTCCAAACATACATGAATGCATATACTTCAGAGTGCTTGCATGATCTGAAAGTGTTCCAGATTCAGAAAAATGCGGTCTCTGTCTAACACAACTGTGAATATGTCACAACTAAATCTCACATTGAAACATAGGGCCCTAAGTTTCACGTTGAAAACATCCTTAAGAATCTATAGGAATGAAATATATATATGTGTGCATATTACATTAATAATGGGATGTTAATTACATTTGTAACTATTGTAGATGGAATTCAAGGATAGCAGCCATGCGAAGAACGCCAGTGATAGAGTCCATTGTCACGAACTATACTGAAATCAGAGAATGCCTAAGGAAACCAATATAAAATGGAACCGACATTCTTCTAAAAATAGAACCACTGTGTTAAGAAATTGAGCTAAACAAAAATTTCACATGGAATGGAGATTAGTTAGAATGTGAAAGAGGCCAGAGAAATCCCTTTTCAAAGATAAACAGTATTAGAAGTTATTTTTAAGCTGGAATAACTTTCTAAAATTACTGGAGAATTATCAGAGAATGCGTGTACGCCATTAAAAAGCAAAGAAGGCTGCTTTTCCTGTCTGTATGGCTCATTAATGACATGGGTAGCAAACAAAGTGTGGGATGGAAATGGCCCTGGATACTTCTCTCAGTGATCCTCCAATGTTCATTTACAGGCTATATTATCAATCCGGTCTCCTATGCTCCCAGCATGCACTTCTCTGCTCCATGCCACCCTGGCAGGCCCCCTGCTGCCTGCCATCCTTCTCTGTGGGGGTTCGTTTCTTCGTCAGCCTCCTCTGTGTGCAGGCTTCTCCATCCGTAAGTCACAAGGGTGTGTGTGAGCCAGCTTGCTTTGTAAGTGAACCTTGGAAACACTAGCACCCAGCATGGTGACTGCATGCTGAAGGCAGGGCCTTTGGGTGGAGCTCTCAGGATGCCTTCCTTTTACCTTGTGCAATCCACAAAGCATCTAGACCCTTCCTGGGCTGGTCTTGGCGTCCAGCGTCCGACAGGTGTAAACTTCTATTTTGTATAAGCCAACTAGTTCAGATCCTTTGTTATGATGGCACAAAGTGATTATGACACTCGGCATTAATATTGGGAAAATAGAAACATCAATAATTCATGATGCTTAAAAAGTACAGATTGCTTAGAGAAAAGGCCCAGAGCTTTGAAAGAGGAGTCATGTTTGATCATGCTAAATCCCTTTGTGACTCACCACGTTGATAAGAGGCAGGAGATTTAATATCTCTTAACTCCATAGAGTCCTTACTTTTTTCCATTAGGCTTTAAATCATAAATAAGTTCACGTGCATTTCATTGTTGCAAGGGCAGGTGTATGTGCAAATGATCCTGATTGAGAGTGGGTCTGTATGCACTTCGGGTGGGGTTAACAGGGTGGAGAATGGAACCGACCCTCAGTGCTCATAGATTACCCGCGGGGGATGGGGAGAAGGAAGATGGGGGTGATGTATAGAAGCTTTGTTTCCTTTTCATGAGCTCTAACAGCTGATCTCAGGAGGTTGGATTTATTTATTTCTCCACCTTTAACTTTACAACAACTAACACTCAGCTAGTGGCCAAGAAGCATGATCAAAGATACCCTTGGTGACTGTGTTCTGTTTGCTTGTTTGTTTGTTTGTTTGTTTATATTTATTATGGAACTTTCTGTGACAGGATATTAAACTGTGGCCCAGATGGTCTGGAACTTATTGTATAACCCAAAATTGCCTAAAACTCATGGCAATACTCCTGCCTCAGCCTCTGCTCATTATTCCAAGTGTCTGGCCATACCTAAGCCTTTGCAAGGCAGGATGGGAACTTTTAGAAACTTGTCTTGGATCTGTCACAAAGAAAGGGCACACATCCCTCAACAAGTTCACAGACTTACCATGTGACACAGCCAGCCTCCTACTGTACATACCCCCAAAGTGATAAAGATAAGCACGCATCTACAGAGGACACTCAGAGCGGTCTTTGCAATACCCACAAGGAAGGAAAAGTCCAAATATCCACTAACAGAAATGTGCAAACTAAATATTACATATGCATACATGTCTGGTGCAATGTTGTTTGTCATAAAAGGCAGCAACAGTGTGGATGACTTTGACAGATATCATGCTAAGTGAAAGGAGCCAGGCAAACAGAGGCAGATACTATATGGTTCTATTCTCGTATGATACAATAGTCCAGTCTCCAGGGATAGAAGCTGGAGTACAATGGATAGGGCTCAGGAGGCTGGGAAAGTAGGAATAACCAACAGGGGTCTATTTTATGATGATGAACCAGAGAGAAGTGGTGCTGATGTGATGCTGGGATGTGCTCAGTGCTCAGGGCTCATGTCATGATGTGTGAATTTCACCCCCAAAATATTTCAAAGTTTTTGCTAGAATTTTTGAGAGAGGTAAGCAGCAGAGCCTGCTTCCATAACCAAGTCACAGGGAATGAATAGCTTTGCCTTATATAAACTGCATTTTCAGCAAGTTGTAAACAATATTTTACCTTATATGTGGACCTAGCACACATACACACACACACACACACACACACACATACCTGCACATGCATGCATACATGATGTACACTCACATGCATGCATACATATATAAATATAAATATTAAAGAGTGAGTCAGTCTAGGAGGCAAAGGGCCTAGATTCCTGTCCCAGCTCAAGAACGAGCTGCATGAGGTAGCAACACAACCTCCTGGGTACAGTTTATCCCCCACAGATGCAGAATTAAGCCAGATGAATGATGACCACATTATCGTCTAACCTAAACAGTTTTACAAGTTAATATTTTATTAATGAAGTGAAATAAAGTTTGACTTCATCTTGCATCTAATAATAAATAGGATCCAGAAAGTGCCCGGAGCAGCACATTAGGAATGATGAACCCTGTAATGATAAAAATGAGTAAAAGCTGTTGTTCAAGTGGGGGTGGAAGAAGGAACCCGAGGCACAATGGATCAAAGGTTTACAATTCAGCAATCTGCTTGAGTGGACCACCTCTAACTCTGTGGAGCATGGATCTCAAGTAACTTCATACCTGAATCTTCGGGTGTAATGTAAATGTTCCTCCCACACTGGCAAATCACAGATCGCTGCTGAATAATGGCCCTGGTGATATCTATACCCCAACCCCATGATCCTTTACATGGCCAGTGGAAACGAAAATTACAGTGACCTTCCGAGCAGAATCTTAGAATTATGCAGGTGACACCATGCCATCCTGTGGAACCCTGAAAGGCAGACAAGGAAAAAGTACAGTGATCCTCAGGGTGAGGCTGCGTGAGAGGAGGTTGTGTTGGCTATGTCTGGCTTTGAAGACAGGAAGGAGTTGGACCCATAGGACTCACACAGTCCTCAGACATAGGACAAGGCAGGAAGCAGATCCCCCTGGAAGTTCAGCAATGGAATAAAGGTCTGCGGACACACTGACTACAGCACTTAGGTCATGACCCTTCCTTTGTTCCAGCCAGAGTGGGGGCATTCACAGGCCCAGAGGCATTCTTTAACTTTGTCTTTATAAGGAAAGCTGAGCACACCTAGAAATGTTCCACTGTCTTAACCTGTCCAGCACGTGCAACTAAACATGCTACAGAATATGTATGGCGAGAGCGCACAGGAGAGCACCTGCTGTCTCCGTAAGGCTTTCCTAAATGAACAGACATTTCCTTCCTCGACAAAATCCCCAGGACTCATTTGTTCAAGGAGGCCACTGCTTTTGGAATAGCCCTAGGGCCCTGAGCTGTGCCTGTTAGCTTTGCATGCACCAAGAGCATAACAGCTCAAGAACAGACCTGCTGCTTTAAGACGTCAGTTGGGCGATTAACTCCTTAAAGGAGCAAAGGAAAAAACCCAAAGAGTAACTCAGTGGTGAGTGGAGAGGACCATTGGTTCATGCAGTTCAAACCAGCGTGGTGCCAGGCACTCCTAGAAAAGTCACCTGAAGGTGCTGGGGGTGTGGAAGGGAGTTGCCCTTGCCAGGATGGGATGCTCCATAAAGAAGTCAGATTTGAGAGAGGAAGGGCCACGGTAGCTGTTGGTCCTTGTCAAGGTTAAATTCTGATGAGGCCCTTTCCCTCTGGATGGCGGTTTATATTTTAGCAGTGATGTCCCTGCCGCTGTCATGTATCTATTCAGATGTTAGGGACGCACGCGTTTATTCACACGCAAGTTCTCATTTGATATTACAGGAGGAAATGTAAAGCATTATTTTTCTAACTTTACCCAACAACTGATATAATAAAGATGAAATGAGAATGAGATACATGCACACATGAGCACACACTCACATGCATGCATATGCATGCACACACCCATGTGCAGATGCATAAGCACAAGTGTACAAACAAAGACACACACACACTTGCAAACTCACACACGTACACATACACACCCACATGCATGCACACCTATACAGTTATGCGCACACATATACACAAGCATGCATGTTCACACACACACACACACACACACACACACACACAC
>JADRCD010104015.1:0-14112 GCA_019843815.1 Montemys delectorum | reverse complement strand
AAAAACAATGCTAAGGCTCTGGGTATGCATGCCACCTTCTCCATCTGAAAATCACAACTTATTCTTACTCTCTCACATAAAGTGTAACTCATTCACACCAAAGCCTTTCCTCACTCTCTTGAGGGACATCTCTCCAGGATCAACAACTTTGTCTTGCTCACCTCTGTATCCTTGGGACACAGCACTGTTTGTGGCACTCAATGCACTCAGTACCTGAAATGACACCCAAAGGCTGGTAGTCACACCCAAGAAACATACAAGACATCACTGTGTGCCACTGTGGTCCTTCCTTGCTCAATTATAATCGGAGCTGGTTTCTGGGGCTTGTAGCCTCTTTCAACTCAAACGGGCTCTGTGAGAACAAACACAGTCTTCCATCCTGGGCATGACCACCTGACCTCTGTGTACCTCCAATACTTAGGAACCTAAACACTGGGGAACTTTTCAGTACTCTGTTTCCTGTACCCATAGATTTGACTGGAGAACAAAGAACTTGACTTGTTTTCGACTTTGACTCATATGTTTATTTATTATCATTTCCTTTCTGGATGAGAATATTTTGCTGGAATTCAATCCAAACTATCTCCCCTCTCAAAATGCATATCTAATGTGAATAAAATACCTTTTCGACTTTTTGTTAGACCCCTGCCAACAATCCCGATTTCTATTTTGATTTTGTTTTTCTTAGCATTGTCAAAAAACAATTCAAAAATAGTATTTGTTCTTCCTCAGTTCTGTTTTTTCCATTGCATTAGATACTTCTCATGTGGTCACACTTATAGTGATAGACTCAATCAAGTGCAGTTTCACAGAAAATGTATTAGCTTGACAGAGAAAAGCCTCTTTCCAGGTGCTTAGCCGAGTTATTAATATTGAGAATGAGGGCTGAATTGATGAGCATAGAAAAACTTCTAACTAGACACTGCTATTAAAATTTGATTTCCCTATCCCTAATGAAAGACCTGCGTATGTTCTATTTCACTGTATAAATCCTCATTCTTGCATCTGTTCTGATGCAAGCCTGATGTGTCTTTATTAGCTCAGGGTTCCATGAACCCTGTTTGTGATATATCAGTCGGAAGTCAGAAACTGCAGGTTCAATATATGTTCAGGAATCACTCCTGCTCTTCCTGTGCCTTTACTCTGCTTAACGTCCGTAATAAATTCTTCTTACCTACAATAGGCAATTCCACGTGCTGCTTTCAATGAAGTTTTTCTCAACTTTCTGTTGGATGATACTGCGAAGGTTCATGAGCAGGAGGCTCTGAGGCACTGCTCAGCCCTTCCTCCACAGCCAGAGTCTGACCTAGTAGTAAATTCTGGACTCCTGTGTCTGATCTTGGTCCAAGAGCAGAGAGCAACAGGGAGGAAAAGGTGCCAAACCACTCACCCGGAGGAGGCTCTCACACAGACACAGAGGAGTCTCTCCTTCAGAACGTTGACCACATAGTGGTCCAGTCAGAAAAGGAGCATACAGAACCAAACCAATGTGAGAAACCTTGGGACGTCCCCCAGCACCGCCTCTGGCTCATCCATGCCCATGTCTCCAGTCCACTTAGTTTCCAATTCTAAAATCTCACCTGTAACTATGGAGGCTGTAAGGTAAGATCAACCCCTCATGGGATAAATACTTTGGAGAAGGTTTAGTCCTTTTTATTAATATTGGATATTACATATTCCTGGTTCGCACACTGGTTACATAACCACCCTAGGTGGATCTCACTGCCCTAGTTTTCCTACTGTAGTTTAAAGTCCTAGGAACACTTTTTTAAAAAATAAAATAAAATAGCCGAAGACTCTTCCTTTCGCTCCTAAAATGTGGTGGTTCTGCAATTTAAGTCTTAAGAGAAGGCATCTTGTCATTTTCTCTCACTCTCAGGGAAGAGAGAGCAGCAAGCAAGGAGGAGAGAGCCAAGGCAGCCAGAAAAGTCTTCAAGTGTACTGAGGCCAAGACAAAGGGCTGGTCTACACTTGGTCTGCTTGGCTGCCTTAGAACAGCTATGCTCATCAGAACCAACTGCATCAGAGGTCCCCACCATGGTGGAAGATCGTGTCCACATCTGACAGCTTCCCAGCATTCCCTCTGCTTTCTTTCAGTAAAGGCACATAGGCAGCATCCCATTGTCAACAATGTAGTAACAACAACAGCAGTAGTAGAATTGTTCTGTTTGGAATTTAAAAACAAATGATGCTCATCTATGAATCCATTGTATATCGACCTCTCTATCTCTCCTTCCTTCCCTTTCCCCAAAGGGAGAAGAGGAAAATAAGAGTCACTTGCTTGCAACACAGACAGAACTTGGGAGCCATTTGCTGTCTTTGTCAGGTGAGACTCAGGACTCTACACAGTGACCTGTCAGACACCCTCTTTATTGAGAACTTTACAGAGAAGCAAGCTCAGAGAAATCACTGTCCCTCCCTTGTTACCCTGCTTCTCTGATCCCCAGCCCTCATCGTTCCCATTCACTGCCCCTAGAATACAAATATGATTCCCACATTTGGGGGTACTCAGGGAGTACCTGTGGTTAGGCTTGGTCTTGTCTTTCCAGTCCTTTCTCCTGCTGTAATCCATCACGTTTCCTCGAGCTAAACTTCCTCCTAGTCCCACCTTTCTCCAGCCTCTTCTTCATGTCAATCTAACAGACTCCAACTCCCTCTTCTTCCCCAGAGCCTCGAGTTTCAGCTTTCTTCAACCCACTAAGACCCATGCCAAATGGCTTCTGTGATCCTCCTGGCTTCCTAGAAAATCACATTTTTATCCTCAGACACTCACCAGACCCAAGCCTGGCATGACAGCTTCAGAGTCATGGGCTATCCTCTCTTGTGACAGGTTGGCATTTACATGACAGGCCACATCAGACCTCTCCTAGGCTCTCAAAAGCCTATGAGCAGAAGATCACGTAGATATTCCCTCTAGACTTTCCCTGGAGCGGTCTCCTTTGGTTTGTTCATGTGGGAAGTAGCCTGACTTCAAAGCAAACCCTATAATTCAGTTCATGCCTTCTGGCTTTCAATTTGGACTTGGATTTGCATCCTTCTCGTGGGCCCACGACCTCGGAATATATCATGACTGTATCTCCTGGTCAGCAGAAGAGCCCCTCTGGAACCTCAGCTCAACGTCTCTGGAAAGCGGCCATCCATTTATTTGAAGTTTCCATGGGGCTTCCTGAAGTGTTCTTTACAACTATTGCACGGCCCATCTGTTAAATCAGACCATGCTGCGCATGCCCGTAAGCACTATAAATCTCACAGGGTCCAGCAGAACTTTGGAGCACGCCTCTTGCCCTGGACAAATCATAAGATGAATGTCTTGGATGCATCAGGCCTGCAGAAGGCCTTGGGAGACAAAAACAGCAGGCAGATACAGCACCCCACCCCACTCTGATGCCAGCTGACCTGGCACTGCCTCTGCTGTTAGAGGCACTTTCAGCTTCAGCAAAGAAATGAGCTCTTGTCTCTTCAGGAGCTTTCCCATCAACTGGGACCATAAATGCCCTTGGCCCCAGGATGTAGTCAATGATAATTCTTTACTTTTCTCTCCTTTGGCTGTTTTTTAGACCAAGTCTTCTTTAAAAACCCAGGTTTGTGTTTAAACTTGCAGCAATCCTCCTGCCTCAGCCTCCCAAACACTAAGATGACAGACATGTGCCATCACACCCTGCTCTGGTCACCAGGGATGTTAAATAATGGCCAACTTAGCTACTGCTGCTTCCTTTGCCTCTCTCCTGTGGCCAGATCAGTTATCTGTTTGTTTTTGTTTTGCTTTTCCCCTTCTCTTTCCATTCAAAATGAACAGGACACAGCATTCCTTCTCCTACAGAGAGATTACAGCTGACTTTCCTGGTCCACAGTCCAGCCTGCCCAAGAGGGACATCAAGGAGAGAACCTAACAAATGCATACTTCACTGACAATTTAGAGGAGTATTCATGATTTTCAACCATCAGATGGCAAAGTGGGAAGAGGCGACAGTCTAGTACTACTGTGAGTGCTAAAGGGAGAGAGGGGCCTGGGAAACAAAAAGGAAGCCAAGAAGCTGAAACCTATCCCAGGCATCTCCAGTCCTCACAAAACGTTCGGAAAGATCTAATAGCTGGAGGACCCTCCACCTGCTATCACCTCTCCTCCTATTGTAACCGGAGCCCCTTCCGAGTTCTCAGACTCCAAAATCAGATCTAATTAAAAGAAAATGGAAAAGGACTCAGAACCTTTTCAGCTCTAGAGAACATGCAGACAAATAAATTGAGAAGTGGGAGAGGTGGAACTAACCCAATAATCCGTGAAAAGCTCATTTCCCTCCCTGCCGCCACTGACGCAACAGTGTCCTTCCTCCCTCCCCATTCCCCAGTTCAGGGGCAGTGAGTGAAGAAATTGGCTAACAAGATCAGAAAATTTAATTACAGCTCTGCTGTCTCCTTCCAAGAGGTTGCCTGTCACACTTCCTGTTTGCTGCCTCTGAGGAGCTTCTATCCCGACTCATCTATCTCCCTACGGAGGCTCCAGACAGTAGACATAGACCCTTTGTTATGGGGGTTTAGGAGGATTAGAAAGAAAGATGAAAAAAGCAGTTGGAGAAAAAGAATGCCATTACCCATTTATTTCCTTTGGTCTGCCCAAACAACTTCTTCCTTGGTCTCAAACCATGAAAAGGACTCTCTGGTAGCCAAAGGCGTGGCTTACTTGCATTACAGACATAAAGAGAGGGCCTGAGATCCTTAGAAGAAGCACAGGAAATGTCAGTAGGACTTGCAGGAATAGCTCCCACGAGCATCGTTTCCAATAACACTGTAAAGTGTTTTAGGCTCAAAATGTGCAAACGCTCAAAAGAGTCATAGTCACAGGGTCAAGATCCCTTCTCCAACTAGGATGAAGAGTGAAGGAGAGGGCTGGAGAGATGGCTCAGTGGTCAAGAACACTTGCTGCTCTTGCAGAGTTCCCTGGTTCTGTTCCTAGTGCTCACACAATGGCTCTCAGCCATCCATAACTCCAGTTTCAGGGAATTTGATGCCCTCTTCTGATCTCCATAGGTACCAGGCATGTACATGATACACACACACACACACACACACACACACACACACGTGTGTGTGTATATATATATGGTATATACACACATAAAATAAAGAAAGAAAGACGAAATGAGAGGGAAGAGAAGGGTCAAAAGGACAGGGCATTTACTTGTGCAGGGGTCAAAAGGACAGGGCATTTACTTGTGCAGGGGCAACCACTGATTTGTGGCCAAGCCTAATCCATGAACCACTTAAGACAGAATTGGCAATTTTTCAAAATTCAAGTTTTAGCTAATTAAAAATCACTCCTTCCTTGCCCTTCTATGCCTGGGTAAAGAGTGGCAGCAGGAAGAGCTGCTGTTCATGTAAACGAAGGCCTTCTTCTCTTTGTGAATACAGCCATCCTGTATGTACACCAGCACCCGCAGATTGGCTCCTGAATTTCAAAGCACACCGTCAACAACCATAACAAAAAAAAGGTGGTGGAGAAAGACTGGAAGTCTTTTAAGCTCTATAGAATAGAAACCTCAGGGAAGCCACACCTCTGACCCATCCGAGCTGGTAAGAAGAGAGTGAGGAGGAAAGACAAGGAACCAAGTAAGGAAGACCAGCCTGGAGCTAATTATTACAGACAAGAAGGGTCTTTCGTGAGAGTTTTTGCGGCCATTTTGATTCCACTTGGCTGCAGGCACTAGGACATCCCCCAAGCTGTAAGAAACCTGGAAACAGCACTGCTGTGACTACCCGGCTCAGGATGTTTCTAGCCGTCCCAATTTTAAGTTCTGATGTTCATCCGCATGGTCACAAGAAAGTCGGGGACACTGCTTTCACAGCAGATGATCTGACAGAGTACAAAAGCATTTCTGAAAAGTATCAGTCAAGACTTGGCTTCCACTTCGTTAGCTAGACCTGGGACACAAGGCCACATATAACTTCAAGGGATACTGGTAATTGGACACAAAGTCACCCCTCGCTGACATAGGAGTTGTCAGTGAAGAAGATTGTGAATGTTTGGCAAAGGATTGTCAGTGCAAGTCAAAGGAAGGAAAGGATGCCAGGAAAGTAGTAGGTTACACTAGTCGGGCCAGAAGTAGTCTTTTTCCAAGACATTTAACCTACTGGGGGTAACCCAAAACAGACACTTCACATTTGGAAGCATGTGTACCATTGGAATATTATTCAGCATATCAGACCTCGGACAGCACGAAATGTCCCTAGGAAGACAAGGATGAACATCTTCTTCGTTGGTGCTCAGTAATGTAAGCATACAGGATTAAGCCTGTCCAGTAAGAGACAGCAAAGATAGTGAAGACTCTGTCTGAGATGAAATGTCCAGGTCATAGGTCATGTGTCCAGGGGCTCAATTCTGTAAAGACCACCAGCAATTTTCTCAGGCAAGGACAGGGTTCCTAGGACTAGGATATCAGACAGAAGGAAAAACCTGGGAAAACATGACTAAAAGAACAGTTGGAAAAACCAAGGTGAAGGCTCTCAACAAAAGTCTTCAAATCCCTGCCTACATTCTCTTGGCTCCCTCAATCCTTGGCATTAAAAGCAATCATTTGGGACCAGTAAGATAGCTCAGTTGGTAGATATGCTTGCTGCCAAGCCTGATGACCTGTGTCCCATCCCAGATGGAACAAAGTGGCGGGAGAAAACAGACTCCATAGTTATTCTCTGACCTTTGTAAGAGTGTTGTGTATATGCCAGACATTCCAGCATGTGTGTGAGCACACACAGAGATATAGATTCAGAGATGGATAGATAGATGATAGATATATAGGTAGGTAGGTGGGTGGATGGGTGGGTGGGTGGGTGAGTGGATTGATGGTTAGATGGATAGATAGATAGATAGATAGATAGATAGATAGATAGATAGATAGATAGATAGACAGACAGACTTTTTAAGCACTCATTTGGTCAGATTCAAGTTTGAAGCAGTAGGTCTGGGAGCCCACACGCTGGCAAACTTGGAGTAGCAAGTACTGTTGTAGGAGGCCTTCCAAGAACAGTAGGTCTCTCCTCTTCTCTCATTACTGGGAACAATTGTACAGGCTCACATTCTCATGCCCAGCAGCACAGAGCTACACTTGGGCCTCCTGTCACCAGAGAGATCTGCTGCCCTATTTCAAATGTTTGTGCACAGAAAAATAGAAAGGTGGGTAGTGCTTTAGTTCTAAAGAAACTGATCAAGGAGAAGGATCAGGTAAATATGAACCGCTCGGGGGCCGCTCTTCTGATTCTTCTCACAAAGATAAGAAGGGCAAAGGTTGACTTCTTCCATTGGTGCGCACCAGGGGATGCTCAACTGAGATCTCATCAGGCTATGGTTTGTTTGCACATCCTTGATTCATGTCACTGCCCCAGGACTCATCACCCGTTCGCTGAGTTTGCTGTGGATTTGACAGCATTGTAGGGCCTTCCAGAAGGAATCCAGCTCTGACACTCCATCCCAGAGGGTTGCTCTGAGAACTAAAGAGGTAAAACTGTTAATAGGAACACCGCCTTAGCGACATATAGATCTTCACGGTCTATGGAGTGTTTGCAAATCAATTTCTTGACTCATTCTCAACAGAGCCCTGTGAGGTTAACGAGAGGGATGATGCTGTGTGTTGGTTAAAAGCTCAAATCCCACCTCCAGACTGCCTGGGTTCAAAGCCCGGTTCTGCGGCTGACTAGCTGTGTGGATTTTCCCAGCCTCTCGGTAACTCAGGCATGGGTTAACACGGGTAGTCCACTGACCAGTCTTAAGTGGAGTCACTGGGATGATGAACCACACATGGACAGCATGTGGAATAGCACCTATCAGCATAAGGGGTTTGCGTAGCCATTTCCTCCTAGTTGGAGCATTGCTTCCTGGAGGGAGGAGGGTAGCTCACAAGAATGAGAAGCTGAAAATGCTCCCAAGGTCACAGAGCTCCTTCATGAGGCTGTAGGGGTAAATGGGAACCAGGAGACTCTTCGTTGGAGCTGCCCACAGGTTGTACAGGAAACTTCACAGGCAAGGCTTCCCTGAGCTGTCGCTCATGGTGGGGTGAGCTTTTCAATGATGCAGCTGTCTGGGTCACACATGGTCTGGAACTCACCTCTCCCCTCTGCTCCCATAAGCAGCCCCAGGAACATCATTGGTTTACTGCCTTGGGTGGAATTGTTTCTTAGGTCTGTCATCAGTGTCTTATCTTAGGTATATAGAGGTTTTCTCACATTGCACAACAGTGTTCGTTGTTGAAAGGTTGTTTTCTAAGTGTGGGAACCATGTGGTGCTCAGATGTGGGATGTTAGAACTGAAGGAAACTCAGTTGCCTTTGATGAACGGTATAAGCAGACATGCCCTTCGTGAGAAGATCCTCCCAGGGTGATGCTATTCCCTGCAGGAGAATAAGAAGCAAGTCTATACCAGCCGTCTTTCTCCTCATTGTGTCTTCTGAAGATCTGCCCAACCTAAAGGAAGCCACACAGTCAGCCGCAGGAACCAAGAAGCAACTGAAGTGGCTAATTTTATGCATCAGCATGGCCAGGCTATGGCCTTCAGCTCCTAACTCGTACACCTGTCTAGGTCTTACCATACAGGTACTTTCAAGATGCCATCCGGGATAAGAGAGATAGCTCAGTGCAGTGATTTGAGTGAGAATAGCCCTCATAGGCTCATAGGGAGTGGCACCTTTTTTGAAAGGATTAGGAGATGTGGCTTTGTTGAGTAGGTGTGGCTAGCAGTATGTCACTGGGGTGAGCTTTGAGATTTCAGAAGGTCAAGCCAAGCCCTGTGTTACTATTTCTTCCTGCTGCCTACTGATTTAGATGTAGAAATCTCAGCTACTCTTCATCCCTATATCTGCTTGCATGCTGCCATGCTTCCTGCCATGACAATAATGAACTAAACCTCTGAAACTGAAAGCTAGCTCCAATGAAATGTTTTCCCTTATAAGAGTTGTCATGGTCACGGTGTCTCTTCACAGCAGTGGAAACCCTATCTAAGACACCCAGTCAGGAAAGTGTTTGTCAGGCAAGTGTGAGGACCTGAATTCAGATTCCCAGCTCCCAAGTACAAAGCCAGGCATAGTGATATATAACTGTAATTCTAGCACTGGGAAGGTGGAGACAGGAAGGTCCCTGAAGCTTGCTGGCCAGCTGGTCTTTGCCAAATTGGTGAATTCCAGACTCCGTGAGATACTCTGTCTCAAAAACTGTGAGTTATCAATTGAGGAAAATACCTGCAACTGACCTCTGGCCTACACAGGCACAGGCATACATATGTGCATGTACTTACATTACACGCACTCATAACCACCCCCACCCCCACCCCCAACAAACACACAAACAGAGCGTACTATTAATGTTTCAATTAAAAGCATTTGAATAAGGCATATGCCCCCTCTGTGGTGTAGATGAGACCCATCTAGTCAGAGGAAAGCTATAATAATGAAGATTGTGGCTTCTCAAAGAGAAGGAGGTTCCCTTGGGTTTGTAGTGTAAGAAGCTGCCTGTTGTCCTGCTATGTGTGGAACTCAAAGCTTCAATTTCCAGTTGCTGGGCTGCTCTATAGCTCTTGAGTCTTCAAGTTCCTATAAACATATAAGCCTAGTTCTTAAAGTAAGTCCCTCATATACATAAATATATGTATATTTCCATGTATACATACAACTATGGTATTTTATGTGCTATTCTTTGTGCCTCTGGAGAATCCTAAGGACCCTTCCTGAGGGGCTAGGGTGGTTACTTTTCAACTATTTCTTATGCCCCAGTAACACTGATGGGGATATCTGTTGCTTATCTTGCAGCTCTTTATGCTCTTTAAATATAATTCTTTGCTTAAAAAAATGACAAATATCAAAACATGCACAAGATGCCTCAGGTGTTCATAACCTTGCTAGACCTTATAAAAGACATAAAGACCTGCAAAATACCATGCTACATCACGGGTAGGTAGTTCTGACCCAACAGACAGTCACTGGAAACTAAGATAATGTTCGTCCTGGGCCAGAAGAAACCAACTATAACTTTTGCACTTGGCTTTTGGTGGGGATGTGTATGGTATTTTGCATTGCTGCAATAAAATATTTGAGATTAGACCCTTTATAAGAAACGTATACACCCATAGTTCTGAAGGCCCATGAGCATGGCCCTGGTATACACTCAGCTTTGGTAAGATCTCCATGGCTGATGCTATCACATGGTAGGAGAACTGTGAAGGTGGCAAGCAGCACCTGTGTATAGGAGATTCAAGAGACTGGACAAATACCACTAACCTATCTCTTCTTTAGATAACTGAGTCCAAAGAGACCTTTATCAGTGGGCATAGTGCTCCTCTTACCAAGTTACCTTTTATCAGACTTACCCCCAAGTGTGTGTGTGTATGTGTATGTGGGTGTGTAATATATGTGTACATGTGTGCACATGTATGTGGAGGGCAGAGGTTGACACTGAGAGTCTTCTATTCTCATTTTCTGGTTTATCTTTTGGGCAGAATCTCTCACTGAGTCCAGAGCTCACCATATATGTTGGTCAAATGTTATGAAGATTTCGACAGGGATGGATGTAGCAATCATGTGCTAGAAAGTCTATGACTAAGAGGCTCCTCTGACAAGGGGCAAATGTGTGATATTAAGCAGGCAGTGACTGAGATCATCCTAATAAAGGGTGCAGAGAAAGAGAGGCCTATGGTGAGTTGGCTTTAGGTCTATCATGATTGAGAGGATAAGGCAGACACAAGGAAACATCACCTAGAACTACAAATCCCACATAGAATCAAGGCTAGAAATATCAACCAGACTGTGTGGAGGTGATAGGTTAGGGCTGGAAAATGAATAGATTCACAGAGTGCAGAAGAAGAAGAACAGAGGATAAGGGAAGAGAAGACAGAAGGTTGGCCTAAAGAGAGGTAAAGAGGTGAAATAGGACTCTGATGTATTACCAGAACCTGGGGAGGGTAATGGTAGATGAAGGACAGATGGTAGTCTCTCTCTCTCTCTCTCTCTCTCTCTCTCTCTCTCTCTCTCTCTCTCTCTCTCTCTCTCTGTCTGTCTCTCTCTCTCATGCACATGCACACGCACTCACACACACATGCACACACACTGGAGCTATGACCATAGGTCAGTTACAGAGGATGGGAGCCACACTGCAGTAAAGAATCATATTCCCTTAAGTTTTGCATTGCTTTTCCAATCCCTCTGGACACAGTGTCCTCCCTTGTGGGATACTCACAGACTTAGCCATCCCCAAATACCTAGCAAAGCCAGGATGATATCCCAGATCTCCAAACAATTAACAGAATTTTCTCAATATAGAACACCGAGTGCCTTGAACTCTGCAGGGGAACGGTGTTATATAAATCTAAACGTCGGAATGTTGAACATCCTCGTCAGCTGGAGCTAGCAATGACCATGAGGTCAGCCCACATCTGTTCTGTCTCACGGCCACCCTGAGCAGGCTGCCCATCCCCACAGATGCCCCAGCCCCCTCAAGAAAGAGCACAAAGATAAACAACTGCTAGGGAACCTTTTTTCTTTCTTCACTTCTGCTCTCTTCTTCCTGCCTCCTCCTTCCCCGGGCAAGGATTCCTTGATGAAGCCATCATGTATTTTAATGTATTTCTTTCTTTCCAATACTGCAGTAATATACACATCACAGTGCATACATGCCACATTTTCCTTTTAATAGCAGACGTTTGAAATGCCAGAGGTCAGAATCATCGTGTGTTTAAATAAAAGACAGGGCTGGAGGGGAATGTTTGCCTGGAACCCAGAAAAGCCATAAAAAAGGTCAATGGCCATACACTTGGTTGGTTGACCTTGTCTAAATGGCATGCCCTATCCACCCCACCTTACAGCCAATCAAGATGAAGCAATCTTATGAGGCTCCTCCTTTTCTCTGATAAAAATAGTGCCAGGTTTTTGGTCTAGAAGGAAAGAAACTAATGGGCCCCAAAGAAACCATGATCTTTCCAGAAGTTACTAAGCTCTTCAGAGCTACCTGAGAAAATCACAGCCTTGACAACCCAGGAGGGACATACCTGTTTATTTTTAAAGCATGATTTAAAGCAAAGTTCATAAATGAAGGCCCATGGGCTAAGGCTAGGCTGCCAACTGTCTTTACAAATAAAGTTTTATTAGAACACACTGTGCCCACTCATTAAATATTGTCTATAGATCTCTGGCCTAGCTGAATAATTGCTACAGAAACTGGTTCACAAAGCCTAAGCATTCACTGCTGACCTTCATAGAAACAGCTGACCCTGGCTTTAGTATATATAGCCTTGAATGTCCTCAACCTTTTTCTTATTCCAATTCCCATTCAACGCACACACAGACACAGACACATAGATACACACAGACACACACAGACACACACAGACACACACAGACACACACAGACACACACAGACACACACACACACACACACACACACACACACACACACAGCTGTACCCTGCCTTGTCTTTGTTTCCTGCCAGAGTCCCTTCTTTGCATCACCCAGCCCTTGTGATCTGTCAATCTTTACATCCCTATCTCTGGCCCTGCTTGGGTTGTTTCCTCTCTGCTTCTCCTTGCCTTATGTATTTCCAGGAATAACTGATTCTATATAAACAGAGTGGATGTTGTTTTCTCATCTGTTGAACTCACTCAGAGACCTGCTGTAATTATGAAAGTGAATGGGTCAGTGCTTTGTATTCATCAAGAAAAGAAAAATCAGAAAGAAAACAGAATTTCTTTTCAGTTCTGTGGGTCCTCTGTCCCTCCCTCCCCCCCCCGTTTTGGTTCAATAGTGCATAGAAGGAAAGGTCCGTCCTTCACACATAGTCCTATATCTTTCAAAACACCCTTAAAGGATGTCATTGTGCCGACTCTCTCATTGAGTTACCTGAGACGCAGTCAGCAGCAACCCTGAGAAATTCTACCCCACATTTGTAATTCAAGTTAGGAGACGTTAATTGGAAGCATGGTTCTGTAATATCTTTGTCTGGGAGGGTTTCGGTCACTTGAGAGGTATTCCACAAGTGAGCAATTATAGGGTCACAGAAGAAACTCAGCAACAGCCATTTCATTTATTACAGCACTCATCACAGTCTGACTTCTAGGATAATTGTGAAGTGACGAGCAAACTGAGAACTGAGAGTATTCTTTACTCGTTTTCATAACCATCGCTCCCCCAGTCCTACCCAAGGACCTTGTGCGGTGGCTGCCACGCAGTGATAATGAGCTACTGTTAACTACAGCGGCTTCTGTGTGCCATGGAGACATTAAGCTGTTTGTGATTAGATTTCATTCTAACAAGCACTTTGCAGGCAGACTTTATTAGTGCCACCTTGCCCTTGAGGAAACTGAGGCTCTGAGAAGTCAGCTAGCCAGCTGAAATCCTAATCCCAAAGCATTACCCCAGCCTTCTATCGCAGAGTCTGGCTCAGGCCCCATCTTCAGGTCCCCATGGTTGTGTCTATCCTTGATGCCCTGACATTGACCCTCGATCTTGGTTTTGACCCTAACTTTTCTACACTGGCTTCCTGACCAGCCTGTGGAACATGGCGATTCTCCTGACCCTACTTACTCCTTTGTCAATCCCAGTACTGACTCCTTAGACAGGTGGATGTTTCTAGGCCAACCAGGAAGAATAAGAATTAGCTATCATGCCACTGGAAGGCAGCAAACCGTTGTTTACCTCTTTCCATATTTCCAGAAAGGGGAAAAGGAGTCAGAGCCTCTACTCCTGGAAACTGAGCAAAGGGGTACAGTAGCCTTGTGAGAATCTTTCCAAACCTGGTCAACAGTTCTACAAAACAAGAAAATAGAGGGTCTGATGTGGTGTAAATGTGAAATACTCCTCTACCCCTGGGCTCACGGAGTGCTCACTCAGTCTCCAGTTGATGGCTATGGAAGCTTTAGGAAGGGGAGCTTCATTTGAGGAAGTGAGACATGAAGTGGGCAGGGCATACGGCTTTATAACATGACTCTCCTTCTGTTTACTCTCTGTTCTCTGACTTCAGAGGCAGTCTCCTGACCCCTTCACACTGTACTGAACTTTATCCTCTTCCTTCTTCCAGTTGCTTCTGGTCAGGCATTTGGTCACATCAACTAATGCAAGTTCTATTCTAACTTGACCTGTTTTTACTT
>JADRCD010104011.1:15645-26943 GCA_019843815.1 Montemys delectorum | reverse complement strand
AGGTCAAGTCCAAGTGGATCAGGGACCTCCACATCAAACCAGATACACTGAAACTAATAGAAAAGAAAGTGGAGAAGAGCCTTGAGCACATAGGGAAAGGGGAAAATTTCCTGAACAAAACACTAATAGCTTCTGCTCTAAGATCAAGAATTGACAAATGGGACCTCATAAAATTGCAAAGCTTCTGTAAGGCAAAAGACACTGTCAATAGGACAAAATGGCAACCAACAAATTGGAATAGATGTTTCCCAATCCTGTATCTGATAGAGGGCTAATATCCAATATATACAAAGAGCTCAATAAGTTAGACTCCAGAGAACCAAATAAGCCTATTAAAAATGGGGTACAGAGCTAAACAAAGAATTCTCAACTGATGAATACTGAATGGCTGAGAAGCACCTAAAGAAATGCTCAGCATCCTTAGTAATCAGGGAAATGCAAATCAAAACACCCCTGAGATTCTACCTCACACCAATCAGAATGGCTAGGATAAAAAACTCATGTGACAGCAGATGCTGGAGAGGTTGTGGTGAAAGATAAATACTCCTTCATTGCTGGTGTGATTCCAATCTGGTAAAACCACTCTGGAAATCAGTTTGGTTGTTCCTCTGGAAATTGGGCATAATTCTACCAGAGGACCAAGATATACCACTCCTGGGCATATATCCAGAAGATGCTCCGACATGTAATAAGGACACATGCTCCACCATGTTCATAGCAGCCTTACTTATAATAGTCAGAAACTGGAAACAACCCAGATGTCTCTCAACAGAGGAATGGATACAGAAATTGTGGTACATCTACACAATGGAGTACTACTCAGCTCTTAAAAACAATGAATTTATGAAATTCTTGGGGAAATGGATGGATCTAGAGAATATCATCCTGAGTGAGGTAACCCAATCACAAAACAACACACATGCTATGCACTCTCTGATAAGTGGTTATTAGCCCAGAAGTTCAGAATACTTGAAGTACAATCCACAAACCACGAGAAACTCAAGAAGAAGGTAGACCAAAATGTGGGCACTTCATTCCTTCTTGAAAGGGGAAACAAAATACCCATTGAAGGAGTTGCAGAGACTAACTATGGAGCACAGACTGAAGGAAGGACACTCTAGCCTGATCTAGCTGTCTCCTGAGAGGCTCTGACAATACCCAACTAATACAGAAGCTATCCATTGAACTGAATACAGGGTCCACAATGAAGGAGTTAAAGAAAGAACTGAATGAGCTGAATGGTTTGTAGCCCCTTAGGATGTACAACAATATGAACTAGTATCCTTAGAGCTCCCAGGGACTAAACCACCAACCAAGGCGTATACATGGTGGGACTGATGGCTCTGGCAGCATGTGTATAGTAGAGGATTGCCAAGTCAGTAATCAATAGGAGAGAGGCCCTTGGCCCTGTGAAGGTTCTGTGCCCCAGTGTAGGGGAATGCCAGGGCCAGTAAGCAGGAGGGGGTGGGTTGGTGAGCAGGGGAAGAGGGGAGGGAATAGGAGTTTGTTTTAGGTTTTTTTTTTT
This sequence comes from Montemys delectorum, assembly GCA_019843815.1. Classification (NCBI taxonomy): domain Eukaryota; kingdom Metazoa; phylum Chordata; class Mammalia; order Rodentia; family Muridae; genus Montemys; species Montemys delectorum. Next base: position 25,418 of record JADRCD010104011.1, on the reverse strand, counting down.
TTTTTGTTTTTGAGGGGTGACTGGGAAAGGAGAAATCATAAGACATCTAAAAAAATACTTGTTCATAAGATAGGCAGTTAGTAGTCATTTCCATCTGTAGAATCAATGGCGAAGTAGTACTGATGAAGACAGAGAAATGGAGAACTGTTTAGAATGTGTTGAGCACTATTTTAGGATATCTAAACTTGGTTCAAGATTTTCATTAGGAGAAGGAGAGCCCAGCTGAATACAGTTTCTTTACCTTTAATATCCGATTCGTTCTGAATATTGGATTAACCCCAAAGAAGATGTAGAGAACTTCAAATGGCAGTAGGGATGCCACATCCATCTGTTGGAAGAACATATTCACATTTATGTGGAGTTTGCCTGCCTCTCTATGCTTGGATTTGTACTCATACGTACTAATATATGTGCAAGTTACTCTTCTGTTGCCGTGATAAAAATCTCCTGCAAGATTACCTAAGGATGAAAGAATTCATTTTCCTTATTGATCTAGGGGGATTCAGTTTATCACAGTGGAGAGGACATGGTCTAGGCAGAGAAGGAATGGGGACAGAAGCATAAAGATGTCTGGTCATACTCCATTCCAACTCAGGATTTCTAGAGTGAATAGGAAGGAAGTAGTGGCCTGAGGGCTATAAAGCCTCAAATTGGCCCCCAGTGAGATAATTTCTCTATCAAGGTTTCACCTTTTAAAGGCTCTACAACTTTCTCATATCATCCAGGGGCCAGGTGTGAGTCAACAGGAGATATTTCACATTCAATTACAACATTATGTTTTAAGTTGTCGAGCAATAGTTAATGACTATTTAACCCAAAATTGCTTTCTTTTGTAAAGACATTAATAATCATGAAAACAAGGGTTCTAGTTTACAAACTAATATCAAGCTAGTAAACTAGTCTATGGCCATACATTTCTTTTTCACTTTCATTTGTCTCAGATCTCCTACTCATCACCTTTGCTCAGATTTTTCATGTCCCATATAGTTCAGTGATGACACAAATGCTAATGTTAAAACATATTTTGACAGTCTCAAAACGTGAAGTCTTGGAATACAAATTGAATCAATTGAATACAATTGAATACAATTGAATACAATTGTGTGTGTGTGTGTGTGTGTGTGTGTGCAAGAGAGAGAGAGAAAGAGAGAGAGACAGAGGGAGAGAGAAAGAGAGAGAGAGAGAGAGAGAGAGAGAGAGAGAGAGAGAGAGAGAGAGAGAGAGAGAGAGATATTTGAGTGTGTTGGCAGTACTTTTACTAGCATACTTTGAGGAACTAAGTTACTGTTTGTGGCAGGGAAGGCTGGAGTTATGAAATGGTAACCTTAGATAATCTCATATTTGCCTATTTTTCAATTTGAAGACAGATTAAGAGAAAAGTATATGAGATAAGAGCATGTTTTATCTTAGAGAAGAAAGATGTTCTATTGTATAAGTAACTGCTTCTTTCAGTTTGTTTACTTTTCTTATATGAAGTACAGGAAAGAATAGAAACCATTTTGCAAACTTTATACCACCACAGTGCAAGAATTGGAAACTAGAGTTCTGTAGACAATAAAAAGGTACATCCCATTTTCCCTAATTGCAATTTAACTTAGCAATCCCTGACTTTGGCTTGTACATATTTAACACCAAATTTGCCTAACTTGGGGCATGGATATAGTATGAAGTATGGAGAATAAGGTGTCAGGAGTACTTGCTGCTGCCTAATAAAACACCATCAGGTCTGTGTGATGTTTGTTACAAGAAGGTAACATACGTGTAGCAATGAGACTTAAAGTGAAAATGGTTCTGCTTAAGCCATTCTGGACCTATTTGTGAGTCACCTACCTGAAACTTTGTAGAACTCCTATAGTGCCTCTTCAGCTCATTTGAATCTACCTGGAATACATTTGTATTTTGATTAGCTTCAGAAATTTTATTAATTTTTACTTTCTAATAGTTATTTCTCTCTAATAATTTTATTCAACCTTAGCCTATAATCATGCTCTATCATTTTGCATTTTAAAAACACACATGTATCCACAGTACATTTATCCTTTTCATTAATTTCACTTACTCATTTACTTCTAACTAAAAAGTCTTATGCAGAATATTTTGATCATTTCCTTTCCCCCAAGTTCCTTCTAGATCCTCCATCTCTGTACACATCCAATTTCATGTTCTTCTCTCCCATCCAAAAACCCCAACAAACAAACAAAAACAAAACATGAAAATACAAGTAGACATACAAATAAATGAACAAATAAAAAATCTGTAAGACAAAAACCACATGCACATGCACACACACACACACATGTACACATACACAGGCAAACATGGAATATGGTTATAATTATAATTATATTTGGTTATAATTTGTCTTCCTACTTCTTTCATACTGACCAAATTAACAGTGTTAAGGTCCACATAGGAGCCTTTCCACACTTAACATGTGTGTTATAGAACTCAAGCAATTTTGATATGATACATATATTACTTGGATCTTTCAAAATTTTTTATTTATCATTGTGTATATAGTTATATGATGTGTTTGTGTGTGTGTCTATATATTTATGTATCTGTGTGCATCTGTGTGCATGTGTGTAGATCATAAGACAAGATTGTGGGGCTAGTTCTCCTTTATGATCTTATCTAGGTTTGAGTGTCAAACTCAGATCCCCAGGCTTGTCCAGTGAATGTCATATTGCCATTCCATTGAGTATTTTATTTAAAATCAGCCCACCTTGTTAAACTGTAATCTTGAGGACACGACTGACTTTGACAATTGGGTGAACCAGTTTCTGGAACATTCTAAGAACTTAGTAAATATTGAATAGATGGAGAGATACAGGCACGAAGAGAAGGATAAGAGTTTTCTAACATTTTCTAAGAATTTTCTGGACTCCTTTGTTTTCATGACTTTCTTTTTTCAATGGAGCAGAAATGCCACTTTTGGTTTACCTGCTTGAGTTGCTTAAGGTCCAGTATTTGGGTGTCTCTTTTGAACCCATCAGCTGGCCATTTAAAATGCAGCATACCTCAACGTTTTGTTACGTTCTCTTTCTCATTATGTTTACCTCTTGAAAAATCTCATCCATGTTTGTAGTTTCGAAGACCACCACACCAAATGTCTATCTCCTCTCCTAATATCGCATCCAGGAGCTGTACTCAGTAAAGCCAGACTTTTGATGGTTCTCCCATCTCCTCAAGCCTGTTCAGTCTCTCTCTTGGCAGTGGCTTCCCTGACTTAAGTGAGCCTTCTCCTTAGTCATTACACTATGCCAGGCAATGGTCTCCCTAAATTAGAGCGCATAGTCTCTATTTATGTCAAATTGTGTGACCCTACAAGATTTTCAGAAAAAAAATCCTCAAATTTCTTTTTATAGTTCACCAGGCTCTACTTTCTCTGTCTCCCTGTCTTAGCCTTCTCTAGCTCATAGTTCTTAAAATGTGTCAGTTTCTCTCTTGAACAACTTTGCTGAAGTTGTTCGTGGAGTCCAGATCATGTTTCCTATATCAAAAAGGTGGAATGGTATAGCTATTACCAACTACCCACTAAAATGAGCTATGTTAATCCAATATAGAAGTGCACCATATTTCTTCTGTTTGTTTCTCCTTCATGCTTGACCTTTGTAAAATGTTAGGCACACATCTTTGACCTTTGTTTTCTCAGTTCCTGACAGTGTCTAACCTCAGTAGATGCTTAGCAGGTACATCTATGTGTGATACACACTAAAAGAGTAGAAAGATTCTTTAACAGTGAGACCTAAAATAATTAATTCTAGCATTTTAGCAATTCTAGTGTGTACGCATGTGCGCACACACACACATATTTCAGTTACAGGTAGGAAGGAATTTCTTATAAACTTTTAATAGATTTAAATATTAGAACTTGAGCATCATTGTCTACCAATATGTAACAGCTAACCATCTGTGCTATTTAATATGAAAATTTTTAATTGTCCCCAAGTAATGTTAAAGATCAATTAGTTGGAGCTTGTTAGATGACCTATCTGGTAAAATGCCTGCCACACAAACATGGAAACCTGAGTTGGTGGTCACAGTAGCTTGTGTCTATAGACTAAGTGCTATGTGTGGGTGTGGGTAGCAATGTGCAAATGTCTAACAGTGAGTGTCTAGCCAGGGTGGCCAAATCTATGGTTCCCCTGTTTAGTGAGAGACTCTGTCTTACAAAATAACAGTGGAGAGGAATTGAGGAAAGACATCTGACATTGACCTCTGGCCTCCATTCACATATACAGATATACACATACAGATACAAACACAGACAGACAGACAGACAGACAGACAGATAGATACACATATAGATACACATAGATACCCACTATAGACACACACATGCACACACATACAGACACACACAGATACACACATGCAGATGCACACACAGTCATACATAAACATGAACACGCATATATATCACACATGTATCACATCATTTCCCCCAATTTTCCAGTCAATTCAGTTCCTAGTCCCTCTCCGCTACTTTGATTATACCTTTTACCCACATACACACGGTAAATTTTATAGAAGTATATTGGAATGTGTGCAAGATATGATTTGTATGATGAAGTAAAAAGGGTTATTGATCTATTGATCTTCTGTATAGATATAGAGAAGTTTCATTGGTAGTCTTTTAAATCTTGTGCCAAGAAAGACTGAGTAAAATCACTTAGCTCCATCAAAGCTCTAATACAGACACATGGACACTACTCATGTGCCTAGCTGCGAAATTAAAATACTTGATTCTCCCACACACCAAGAAGTTTTTTTTTTTTCACATTTATACCTTTCCTTTCAGAGTCTATAATTCTATGATTGAATAAATGTAAACACAGCTAAAAATGCTTGATTAAAGGAAAGTGGCATTTAGCAAATTTAAAATCCCTGTTCTTTTGAGTGCTAGATAAATTTGGCACCATCAGCCTTATGAGGTTCAGTCTGTTTACTAGTGACAATTAGGCACTTACTTTTTAAAATGTCACCCTATTTAATTCCTTCCCTCTTTCAAGCCTGCTTACTATGCAGAAGGCATTTCTTCAGGGAAGCTTACCTTAGGAAGGGTATGCTAATTACATCTAAATCCTGTCCTAACAGATAGTCTTAGAGGATGCTCTACTCAGATGCTGGTATGTTTAGTCATAATTTACCTCATCTGATCAACAATTCTGAAATTTTATAAAGAACCAAGAAGAGAACTTAAAAAAGAATATTCCATGCAGTGAAAGAATTACTCAGAGAAAGAGTCCTGAGCCAACTTTATTGTGCATTCACTATTACAAACATGTCTTGAATATCCTTGAAATCCAAGGATAGATAGGATAATGAGATAGAACACTGTTCCCACCTTTCAAGAACTTACTGTCAGGTAAGAAAGACAGCTAAAGACACAGAAAAGACATAATGGTAAACGGGTAGATGCTTATTTATTGAATAAAGGCAGCTAAGGAGACAGGTAGAGAATAGTAAACTATGTGCATGTCTATTCACTGAATTCACCTGATACTTTACTCCTATCAGTCATATCTTGAGATATGTGTACATATCATCTTATTTAACATTTTCATAGACTTATAAATTAGGAACTATTTTTAATTTAGTAAAAGTAGAAGAGAAAGAGTTAATTTAGCTTAGTAAATTTTAGTAGTAAAATTTGACATTGGTTTGTTTCTAGTTATTATACTTAGCCTATGTTTTTCTCAAAGTTAAATAAATATCTTCAAAATACCTAGAGTGTAAAGAAATTTCAGGTCACTTTTATAAACAGTAATTGTGAAGGTTGAGTGTGCCAAGCAGTTTCCTGGTCCTAACTGACATGGATTTTAGTTGGCACTAAGTATTTCTACAGATCCTTTGTGTGAATTTTATCAATCAAAAGTTGTAACTATGCCACATGTCCAACATCCAGAGCTAGGCTTTGCTTAACTAGAGTTTGCTTTGTAGTTAAGAGCACATTCCCTAAAACTAACAACCTGAGTTTGATTCCCAGAATCCACAAGACAGAAGGGTAGAGCAAGCTGTCCTTTTACCTTCCCACATATACCAAGGCACCCATGTACATGCACCTGCACACAGTCATAGGCACACACAATAAATATTCATGTAAATAACATAAAATCCACTGTCAACTTGGTTTTAGCTGCATATAAGAGAATTTTTATAATGAGGCTTCTTTGTTGGTGTTTTGTTCTCTATGCAGCATCACTTTCAGAAGACGTGGTTAATAAATATAGAACACATATAAACGTCCTGGTTTCTTTCACTGTGGCTGTTTGAATTTCACGCTTTTTCCTAAAAGACTTACAGAATTAATATTGCCATGTTCCAGCTCTGGTGTCACATGTCTTTAGTTTAGAAGGCAAGCAGGCATATCTGCCTAGTATATGCAGACATTTAAATATTTATTCAATAGGTGAATGAGCACTTCTGTGGTATAACCTAATGAGAGTGTGCAGTCGAGTGTACCGAGACCGTCATGTTGGGAACTCAGTGGACATAGACTTCGTACCAAATGTAATCAACTTTCAAAGGCTAAAACTACCTGCTCTAAATTAAAGGAGCCATTAAACTTCTTTTGAACAAACAATGCAATTAGTTCCTGTTCTGTGTTTGTAGCTCATGGTGATGCATTTTAAACAGAGCCCACCGAGTGTGTTTTTATTGATTACTTTTCATGGTCTTAACACTCTATTGTGTGCAAACATCTCCTAGGAAGTTGAAAATAAAGGTCTCCTTTTAGTGATTTTTGTCATTTTCCCTTTCTCAAACATTGATTTTGTGCATCTAATAGAGGCTGAAAATAGTGATATATATATATATATATATATATATCACTAAAATATATATATATATATATATTTTGTGTGTTGTTACTTCTCTCATGTACAACACCATCATCATCATCCATCAAGGTGCCGTGAGCTCTGGGCTTAGAGAATGAGTGAACTCATGTTCTGAAATCTTCACTGGGAATATTGTAAATAGATATTTGCTTTGGCTATTATTGCTTTAGAATTTTTCAATGAAATAAATAAATAAAAATAAGGTACATGTCCCAGAAAACAAAAATTTAAAAATAAGAATAAAATTACTCCTTTCATATTTTTGAAAACAAAGAGTCTGTGAAGACTCACGATAGAATATTCTTGATTAGAGAATTCTTGTCTCATATTCCATAATATATAATATGATTCTGAGTTGCTCGGCATTATGTTAGTTGACCCTTCATACTCTGATCTTAGAAGGCACATTTTATGCAATCCTTGTAGGAATTTGTGACAAGGGAGTCACAGGGGATGCCCTTCCTACTGGCTAGCTCAGAAGGCCCCCCAAAACCGACGGACTATGAAATTCCAACATGGGAAATAAATCTAGGAGAATATACTTTCTCAAAGGTAAGAATTTTGGCTATTGAAGTAGCCAAAATTGCATTTCATCTTGAAGAAATGGGAAGTGATGGATTTGTAAAGTCAAAAAGAAGTAGATTGGAAGAAATTCATTAAAAAATAAGACAATCGTGGTCTTTTCATTTGCTCATTCACGGCGAGGTATGTGTCTTCTTCCCTGTGGCTGGACTCCTATAGGAGAGTCCAAAACCTCTCAGTGTTTTCCATGGCTATCCACTAGAGAAGCTTAGAACAGTACTTCGAGTCACTGCAATACAGCACAGTAGTGGCATGATGTTGAACACTAAAAATAAGGATAAAGTGTGGTTTGGAATTTTGCATTTTCATATTATTTAATTGCAAAATTTGAATATATATATATTTATATGCACAGCAGCCACCCATTCAGGCAGTACAGTGAAATTACAGCTATTAAAAGCTAGATCTTATGGAGGCATTTCTTCAGCTGAAGCTTTTCTCCCTGGATAACTCCAATCTATGTCAAGTTGAGACACAAAACCAGCCAGGACAACAACCTCATCTGAACATAGAAACACTTTAACTGAAAGAAAACAGATAGTGACAGTGCAACCACCAAGATAAGCCCAGATTCACACATTCTAATCTAGAAGTGTATGTAGAAGCAGGGCAATATGAGCTCTATAAAAACAACTCCTTAGAAAAGGATTCCAGTGAAAAGGAGTTAGGTACACTTTTATACGTTATAAAAATTAAAAAGGATAATCATAAGACTGTTTAAATTAAATCAAAGAGAAAACAAACTCATAAACTAATTCAAAGATAATACAAAGAACTGGCTGAGCAAAGAAGGACACCGACAGAGGATATGAAAGAAGAATTCAATAAAGAGAAATTCTGAAAAAATGTTTTCGAATGTAAAGCTCATTTAGTCATACAGAAACCCAGTAGAATGGATCAAATGGAAGACAGTATCAGAGAGAGATGACAAGCTAGATGAATTAGAATATTTGGACCCTGACAAAGCTTTATCCACAGAAAGACAGTCAAACATTATATCAAACAATCTTACAAACTAGATTTTTTTTTTCTTCGAGACAGGGTTTCTCTGTGTAGTCCTGGCTGTCCTAGAACTTACTCTGTAGACCAGGTTGGCCTCGAACTCAGAAATCCGCTTGACTCTGCCTCCCAAGTGCTGGGATTAAAGATATGCGCCACCAACGTCCGGCACAAACTAGATTTTTTTTTGTAGTCCAATTAGACAGTGTTCATTTCTCAATTTCTTTTCCCAAAACCTACTTACAATAATTTGTCCTCCTCTTACAAATTGGAGTCTTGGCTGGATCAATAGTATATCACCAAGGTAGATGATATCACATATGATGTCAGTAATAATCCAGTAGTTCTTGTTGTCTGGTGTTTGGCATGGAAAGACGAAGCGCACCGGTAGCAACCAACAGTTCCAGTTATATGCAATGGTGACAAGCAGGAGCCACAGGAGATAGACACGATCTAGCAAAATAGAATTGATGTCATGCCAACGGCATGATACAAGCATTTGAAGAAGTTTCTTAGGTTGATCAAGCGGAGGTACTATTTTTGTGTGTATGTGTGGTGTGTTCGTGTGTGCTCTGGTGTGGAGAGAATAGAGGCTGACACTGTGTGTCTAACTGCCAGTTCTCACCATATTTTTTGAGACATGGTCTCTTAGTTCATCCATTGCTAGATTGACTAGCTACCAAGTTTTGGGGATCTAGCTGTCTTCTTCTATTCAGTTGCTAGGATTAAATGTGCACTATCAAGACCAGCTTGGGAATCCAGATTCAGGCTCTCATGCTTACATGGTAGGTAGATCAGTACTTTATAGACTGAAACATCTCCTTGAACCTGATACTTTGGAACACTTTAGCAAGAACGTCTATTAAATATTTAACACAGTTCTGTCTTGAGTAGAAGCCTCAAAACGAAGCAAAATGACAGTATCACTTTTTCCAAATGTGGATAGTGCCCCTTTTGTCTTTTGTCTAGATTGAGTCTATTCCAGAGTATAACTTCACTGTTTGGATTCAGGATAATGGAATACTAGAAAATGTAGATGTGCCATTGGCAAGGTCTTCCTGAAGCAAAGGATCTTTGGTCCTAGTAATTAAGGCCTGTCCATGGCAAGTGGGAGAAAGATCACCCTTCTAGAAGAAAATTGACTCTGAAAGAAGAGAGAACCAGTTTCTTGAGGCAACCAGCGTCCCTTCACATGTTGCTTTTATTTCCCTCTGGGAGGATTTACAAGAGAATTTGTTAGATTAGAGTAATTAGTAAAGACATGGAAGAACACACACACACACACACACACACACACACGCACACACACACACACACACACACGCACACACACACACACACACACAC
>JADRCD010104011.1:679-15245 GCA_019843815.1 Montemys delectorum | reverse complement strand
ACACACACACACACACACACACACACACACACACACACAGTGTGTCCATATTGCCAGGTTTCTTGAGACTTTCTTTTCAAAGATTATTTAGGCCAGAAAAAGTCCTAGCCTGAGTTTTAAAACAGTCAGGAGTATTTTTATATGTCTTCAACAAAGAAAGCAAGACAAACCTTTTCAGATCACACATTTTAAATTAATGCTTTCAAGATATAACACACTGTGGGAAAACTGAAGCTATCTCCGTATGTCTAGGTCCCAGGGGTTCTGGCGACTGCTGGCCATCCTTGTAGGATCCCCTTCGATGGTACCTGTGTAGGAATCTATGCTTCTAGGAAGTCTCATTCTTCTTAGGCACTCTTTCACAGCTACTCTCTGGAGTTTGCAAGACGACATGTCTTGGTGTTCTTTCAGTGTAGAATTGTTCTCTTGTTGTGGTGATGTATCTGTAGACATTGCTTTATGGGAGAAAAAAAAGAAATGTGTTTATTAGGTTAAAATAAGTTAGCTTGATAAGGAAAACATTTGGTTTTGATGTAATTAGAGTGTTTGAAAATCTTACCCTTTCTATGTAGGGTAAGGGCAAAGCAAAACCCTCATGTTTAAACTAATGACCTTTACTTTTCAATATATATTATAAGACATGTTGTACTTCCTCAATAGATACAAATATGAAATAGAATAGTGGTATATATAAAAACAGTGAATAAAATATTTCATATATATCTTTTGAGTTATGGGTAAACAAAGTTCAAAATATTATTTTTCAATATATATTTATCAAACTATGATTTATTTCAACATTATCTTTTCAAACCTTAACTACTGTATAATGTACAGTATCCTTTGAAAACACAGCTTCCCTCCAGTCTACCCATTTTATTATAATTAGACTTGAAAATGTTTATCTGTTCTTAAAGAGTCATTTCTGTTATTTCTTTATGATTCATACTAAGCAAGCATCAATCATAATATGTATTATTTTTGATATTTTGTTCTTATTATTTTATCATACCCATATTTCTGTTATTATTAAGAATGTCAATAATTGTTCCTCCTTTATGTGACTGTTTTTAAATCTCTTTTTCTTCATTAATTTTCTTGTATGTTCATGCTATGCATTTTGTATGAGTATTGTTTAATATTAACAATAGAACTAATAGCAGGTATTGATGATGGGTTCACTATGTTTTTTTTTTTTCATCTCAAATTTTTCTTGAGCATGCTCCACACAATACTTCTTTTTTTATAATGTGGGTTCTGCTGATTGAACTCAGATCCTTATCCTTGCAAAGCATGAACTGTAACTACTGAGCCATCTCCCTAGCTTCTCTCTCTTCTTGGGATAATTCTTATTTTTCTTCTAGATCTATCCCTGTGGGGTCACACTTATGCACCCTCACCTTAATTTTCTTGTTTGTCTCTTGCTATTCTCAGATTTCCGAATCTCTCTCAAAATAAACTAATAAAATGTATCTACAATTATTGTCTCAGAGTCTGCTTTTCTGGGTTCTAAGGTGAATAACTGGCCAAATCTATGTTCCTTTATAACTTTCTTCTTGCTAGTGCTTTGAGGGAATAATGCTTACCAGTATGAGAGCTGGTTTCTGATTCGGGGGAATTCTCTTCCTCTGTCAATGTTTTCTTATGGAGAGCAGTCCTTTCACGCATTCTTACTACTAGTTTGCGTAGATGGGCATCAGTATATTCATTTATAATTGAGGTTTCAAGCACTTTGGTCTTAAAGCTAAACAAGGAAAACAAATGATGATAGGCCTCTCAGGAGATACATAAAGTTTTTTTCCTTTATGTATTCAAGATTATTAATATCTCTTTTTTGCAACTGAATAAAACAACAAAAACACAAAATTAAAATGGAAATAGTTCTGGTATAACATAGATTGGCTTTGAAAAATCACTTAGTAGGTACTTGCTTCAGTGGCACGTATGCTGTTGGAAAAAAAGTTACAGTTGTATAAAGAACAAATGGTCATTCTTGACAAAATGGGACCTTTGGATGTGGTTCTATAATTAATCCCTGTCACTACAAGCAAAGTTGGTATGCCAGCCAGGATCTAAGATGACACTATGACTTCACAACCCTAGGGATGATGAACATATGTGTTTTGCTGCTAGAATTAGCAAATGGCATATGGCATGATTTACGTCAACATGAGATGGTACATCAGGCTGATATAGTCATGTAAAATCCCTGAAAGCACAGTTTCCCGGCTGGCAACAGAACACAACAGAACAGAACGTCAGAGACCTACAGTACAGGGAGAAGGTTACTGCTCTGGTTCCTATCTCATGGTGGTCTTTTGTCAGAGATAAAGGATTTCAGGAGGTTGCCACCAGGCTGACAGTGACTTCTCAACAGCTGATAATAAGAAATCAGGCTTTATCAGCATCTAATGAGATGATCATATGTTTTTTTTTCTTTAAATTTGCCATCTTGAGTGAAGTAACCCAATCACAAAAGAATACACATGGTATGCATTCTCTGATAGGTGGATATTAACTCAGAAGATCGGAATACACAAAGTACAAACCACAAACCATAAGAAACTCAGGAAGAAGAAAGACCAAAGTGTGGATACTTTGTTTCTTCTTAAAAGGGGGAACAAAATACCCATGGAAGGAGCTGTAGAAACTAACTATGGAGCAGAGACTGAAGGAAGGACAATTCAGAGATTGCTCCACCTAGGAATCCTTCCCATATTCAATCATCAAATCTAGACACTATTGTGGATGCCAGCAAGTGCTTGATGACAGGATCCTGATATAGCTGTCTCCTGAGAGACTCTAGTAGTACCCGACTAATACAGAAGTAGAGGCTCACAGCCATCCATTGAACTGAGCAGAGGGTCCCCAATGGAGGAGCTAGAGAAAAGACACAAGGAGCTGAAGGGATTTGCAGCCCCATAGGAGGAACAACAATTTGACCTAACCAGTACCCCCAGAGCTCCCAGGAATAAAACACCAACCAAAGAGTACACATGGTGGGACTCATGACCCCAGCATATGTATAGCAGAGGATGGCCAAGTTGGTCATCAATGGGAGGAGAGGCCCTTGGCCCTGTGAAGGCTCTATGCCCCAGTATAGGGGAATGCCAGGGCCAGTAAGCAGGAGGGCATGGGTTGGTGAGCAGGGGGAGGGGTGGAGGGAACAGGAGTTTATTTTAGTTTTTTTGTTTGTTTGTTTGTTTGTTTTTTTTGGAGGGGAACCTGGGAAACGAGATATTGTAAATAAAGAAAACATCTAATAAAAATAAAAAGAAAACAGGCTTTAGTCCTATAACTACAAGTATCTGAGTTTTGACAATAATATGAAGGTAGATTCTTCCCAAAGCTTCCTTATGAGGCTCTTGGCTGGACAGGCTGACACCTCGATTTTAGCCACGAAACAGTTTCTGTGGAATGTCTTGCCAACCCCACCCAGGCTTCTGATTCAGGAACCTGGACAGGTGACGGGTGACGGTGTATGCCTCTGGGTGTGCGGCGATTTGTTCTACAACACGAGGAAAACACTTCACCTGACACATCTTCCATTCTGAAAGAGCACAAGCATAGGACCTACAGAGCAGCAGTTGTGGAGTAAGTCAGTCCATTTTGTAAGTGTTGGCTTACGTGCGTGCCCTCATCCTCTGCTGTGTGGGAATGGGTGTCACATTGCTACTGGGAAGCCTGAAGAGGCTACTTAGGAAAATCTTCTAGTAAGTCCACACTTGTGAGCTTTTGCTTTTTTTTTTTTTTTTTTGTTTTTGTTTTTGTTTTTTGTTTTGTTTTGTTTTTGTTTTTGTTTTTCGAGACAGGGTTTCTCTGTGTAGCCCTGGCTGTCCTGGAACTCACTCTGTAGACCAGCCTGGCCTCGAACTCAGAAATCTGCCTGCCTCTGCCTCCCAAGTGCTGGGATTAAAGGCGTGCGCCACCACCGCCTGGCCACTTGTGAGCTTTTATATCCTACCTGCTCCATGAATGGATGTATCTGTAAAAGCTCTAGATCCCCTCTCCCTTCCTTCCTTCCTTCCTTCCTTCCTTCCTTCCTTCCTTCCTTCCTTCCTTCCTTCCTCCCTTGCCTCTCTCCCTCCTTCCTTAATTGGTTCATTCATTCATTCATTTAACTTTTTATTGATTCTTTGTGAGTTTCCCATCATGCACCCCCAAACCCCACTCATCCCACTGCCCCTTTATATCCACCTTCTGTCTTTCTGCAACCTCCCCGACCAAAGAAAAAAGATTCATTTGTGGAAGTTGTACTGTATTAGATGATGTCACACAGTTCAGTTTGTCCCGCACACATTTTTACTTGCACATGTTCATTGTAATTTAGTCGTTGGTCTGGCTCCAGGCCTTTGACTTCTGCTACACTATCAATACTGTATCCTCACTGGGATGTCTCTCAGGTATCTTGTTGTTGCCCTGTGTCATTGGAGATCTTGTGGCTTTCAATCTGCAAGATTCAGGGCCAGTTCTTGTGGCGCGCAACCTTTGCCGATAAGGAGTACGCCACAAACAGGATTCTTCTGACAGCAATTTATTATTCAGCTCGAAGCAATGATAAGAGATAGAGAGAGTAGAAAGGAAGGACTCCGAGCCCTCAAAACCCGCTGCTTAAATAGCATCTTGGATGATGTGCAGACACCTCATTGGCTCGTAACACAATGCTTAATTAGCATGTAGCATGCGCATGCGCACCTCCAGATATGACATCCGTGAAGAACCAGGAAGCAGGAAGCCAGCGCCATCTTGTAATGGCGAACGGCTCCCGACAAGTTCTATCACTCTCATGCCCTTTGAGGCAGCTCACCTTTGCCTTTGCTACCAGGACCTGCTCTATTGTATTGCCCAGACAAGGTGCAATTCTTGCTGTCCTAAGTGCTGCAGCCAGTGAGGGGCAGGGATAGCTCTCCAGCTCTAATGACCCCAGGGCTAACTTTTCTCAGTGCTTCAGGTGGAGAGGGAGAGAAAGCATCTCCCAGTGTCCTTGCCAACGTCAGAGAAGGCAAGTGGCAGGGCCAGCTCTCATGCTTTCACAACTTCAGGGCCAGCTGTCCCAGGATGCTCAGGCAATGGGTGGGGCTAGCTCTGCAGAGCCCTTAGGCATTAACGTGGTCCCAGGCAGTTTGTTTTTTGGTGGTAACAGACCCCCACTGCTGCAGGGCCATGGACCCAGACTTAGCCCTCAGTAGCTCCAAAAGCCAGAATCTCACCATGGTCTTAGGTGGTACAGCCACCTCTTTTCATTATTCACACATCCTTCTGTTTTCTCTCTCCCTTCCATCTCTCTGCCATACTTGCTCATTTCAGTGGTACCCTGTCCTCTGGGTGTTTGGGATTGTCTCAGGAGTGCTATACCCCTCACAGTGACATGTGCCACTGGGCTGGGGGTTGTCTCAAGCTTGCTCCTTCAGTGGTATCTCTGATACAGGGTCTCTTTATGTAGGTCTGGATATTCTGGAATTCACTATGTAGTCCAAGCTAGCTTCATCTCACAGAGATCTGCTAGCTTCTGCCTCCTGAGTCCCTGGATTAAAGGTGTGTGCCAGTATGCCCAGTTTATTTTCCTTCCCTCCTTATGATTACAATTCATGCTCTCCCACTTGCTCCAGAGGTCAAAGCTTGTGAGTACTTTCTCAAGTGGCTTGAACCAAGAGAAGAAGAGTTCATACTAGAACTAAAGGTGAATGTAACCTTTAAGGCTTACTGATCGTGACCTAATTCTTCCAGCTATGTTCCACATCCTAAATGTTCCACAACTTCCCAACACAGTGCCACCGGTTGGAGACCAGGTTTTCACATAAGAACCTATGGAGCAAGGGGCTATCTTAGTTAGGGTTTCTATTGCTGTGAAGAGGCACCATGAAAATATGTTATTGGGTCTAGATAATGGGTTCAGAGGTTTAGTCCATTATCATCATGGTGGGAAACATGGAGGTGTTCAGGCAGACATGGTGCTGGAGAAGGAGCCATGATTTCTGTATCTGGATTAGCAGAGAGAGAGAGAGAGAGAGAGAGAGAGAGAGAGAGAGAGAGAGAGACTGAATCTGCTTTGAGCAGTTAAAAGCCCAAAGCCTAACCACAGTGACACACATCGTCCAACAAGGCCACATGTCCTCTTAAGTCCATTTTCTAACAGGGCCACTCTCTGTGAGCCTTTGAAAGCCGTTTTCATTCAAACCACCGCGGGCACGTTAAGTCTTAAACCATAATATAGATGTTTGTCTGTAGTTGGTGCATGGGGAAAAAAAAGAAGTTTTATTTTGGTATGTGTATTCAGTTCAAAGTGTCTGGAGTGAGTAATAGGGTCATGTTTATGTTGCTCTGGAGGCATTGAAAATATAGTTCTGAAGGCAAGAATCTGATAGTCACCAGTCAAGGGGATATTAGAGAACTTATGTGGATAGCATCATCTATGTATCTCAAGGTCATGGGTAGTGTTTTTTCCTTATACCCCAGAGGATTGAGGACAAGTCAGACTTTTTTGGTACATGTGCTGCCGAAGCAAGCATGACAAGTCAGACTTTTAATGATTGCTTATTCAATAAAACTGCGACTTCTTACATTTTTGCTTGACCTTATTTGATTCACTTCAATGCTTTAAAGATCTATAAAAGAGTAAAGTTGACTGCTGTTGGGTCATTAATTATGAAGTCAGGCACTTATATTGTCGAAATGTCCGTTTCAAATGCTGACACCTGAGGAGAATGTTTCTAATTTCCTCAATATCTATAAGCTCCAGCTGACTGTGGAACTGCCACAGGATTATAATTTTACCCCCTTTCATCAACATCTTAGTTATAATCTCTCATTACTTTAATTTAATCAGAGGTGTACTAGTAGCTTAAAATTGAACAAATGACACTTGTTTTAGGGTTTTCGGAGGCCCTTGTGTTCTGGGTAGTAGATCTAGACTTTCAATATTGAGATGTGTGAAGTAGCTAACTATGGAAAATGAGATAGGAAATAAACACTTAACATTTACACATGAGTACTGATGTATATCACATTTAAGGTAGGCCTGGGAGATGACTCAGCTTGCTGATTTTTCAGAAGACTAGATTTAGGTGCTTCATAAGCATCTGTAAGTACAACTTCAGGTAATTTGATGCTTCCTTTTAACCTCTGAGTGCCTGATTGCATGTGTACATACTCACACTCAGACACACGCACACATCTACACATAAATAAAATGTTAAAAAAGTTCTCCAGTTTAAGGCCCCATTGTAGCTTATCACAAAAGAATGATTAAAGGTGTATTTTCAGATTTATTTTGTTTAATTTACTTATTTTGATTTTGCCAGGTAAAATTGTACATATTATGGAGTACAATGATGACTTAGCATGTGTATGTAGTTTGTAATGATTAAAATGAGTGGTTTTTCAGTGTAACTTCTTTAAACATTTCTAATGTCTTCTGTTCAGAATTCTTAAACATCTAATTATTCATAACGGTGTTAATCTACTATGTAGAGATCATCAGGATTTGATTCTCTGATATAACTCTATCTGGGGTTCTGTCATATAGTTTCTTTCTATCTGTGTGTTCTGTACTCAATGATAACTCTTCTATCTACTTCTATAACAGTAATTTCTTAAATCTCCATGAGTGAGAACAAGTGGCATTCATCCGTATGTATTTCACTAATTTTATTTAACATTGTGTTTTGCTGTTCATTTATGTTGTCACAAATGAAAGTACTTTGTTTTAAATGGCAGAATAATATTGCATGTTATATACATATACATATATGCATATATATTATATACACATATATTTTATTTAAAATGACCAGTTCTATGGGGAGATGAAATGAGTTGATGGTGTCTTCATACAAATATTCTCTCTCTCTCTCTCTCAAATTTAATTATTTACTATGTATTTACTTTGTTCTGTGTGCTTGTATACCTGCATGCCAGAAGATGGCATCAGAACTCATAGATGGTTGTAAGCCATCATGTGGTCAGAGTTGAACTCTGGATCTATGGAAGAGTAGTCAGTGCTCTTAACCATCTCTCCAAGTCCTCAAATAAGTTCTTAAAGGAGATTGTCTTAGTCATAGTTTCTATTCCCACACAATCATCATGACCAAGAAGCAAGCTGGGGAGGAAAGGGTTTATTCAGTTTATACTTCCACATGACTGTTCATCACCAAAGGCAGTCAAGACTGGAACTCAAGCAGGACAGGAAGCAGAAGCTGATGCAGAGGCTGTGGAGGGATGTCATTTACTGGCTTGCTTCTCCTGGCTTGCTCAGTTTGTTTTCTTACCAGCCCAGCGATGGTACCACCCACAATGAGCCATCCCAATCTTGATCACTAAGTGAGAAGATGCCTTATGGTTGGATTTGATGGAGGCACTTCCTAACCGGAAGCTCCTTTCTCTGTGATAACTCCAGTTTGTGTCAAGTTGACACACAAAACCAGCCAGTACAGTGATATTTAAACTGAACTTTAGAGGATGAATACCACTTCATTATATAAAAGGTAGAGAAATAAAATAACATGAGCAAAGATTGTTGTGGTCTTGTAAAGTGAAATAAAAGTATAAACCTAGGTTTTCAAATTGTACATAATTGAGGGATCCATAGACATGTAAGGGAAACCATATCACAATTTTAAGGAGAGAAGGAATCATCAGCTGTTTTAGAAACTATGCTTGAGAAAAAGAGTGTGGCTTAAAAAGAGTCCATGTATACATGTGGTTACAGGATCATGTATTGCCAGCTGACACCACAAGCAGGGAGAGCAGCTTGCATACGCACACATGCGTGTGCACACATACAGATCAGCTTACCAACCTGTTCATCCTTAGTGCTCCAAAAAACCAAACCTTTCTACTATCTGTGGTTTGCAGTTTCTACATCCTGAACTATCAATTTCTGTTATCTTAAGCATCTCCTTCTGTGCTCATTTGTTATGGGTTCTCTAGGAAACTGAGTGGGCTGCAGGGATCCTTGTGACTCCACATAGGCATCTAGGATGAAGTTGTAAGAGAAACACTCAGTGTATGTTACACTGGCGGCATGTATTTAGAATGAAGAGCTCTTAAAGTGCATTCAGTATACAGGTAGCTGAGAATTTGAGTCTGCATATCAGAAGGGAGAACTGAGATGGAGATGTTGATATGGGAGCCACTGGTCTAGAAGGGATTATGGAAGTTATTCCATGGCTAAGACTACTACTGGTAAGAGCATACAAGGAACAAGAAAAGATTGGGGGTTCATCATCTTGGAATTTGTTGACATTTGAAGAATAGCATGGAAAGAAGGCACATTGAAGCAGCAAGCAGAAAGCTAGGTTTAAGAGAAAGAAAAGTCGCCAAACTTGGAGACAGGAAGAGTTTGAAAAAGGGGTCAGAGGTGTCTTAGACTGCACACAAATCAGGGAGAGGAGACGTTTAATTGCTATCTTATTGGTGATATTTAAGAAAAATGGTAAGGAAAACTCATAAGGCCACCAAATTTTGTCATTTTCGACCCATTCTTAAGCACTATGTTAAAAAAAAATGTGCAGAACATGCCTTTGCTCTTTCGATAATATTTTGGACTTTGATTCATTATATCTGAAGCTTGTTTAACAGTAGTATTTATTTTCTTCAGGGAAATCTTGACTAAACTTTGACTTTTGCTAAATTCTGTTCAAGAGTAATTCACTTATCAAAAATAAATATAAAAAAATTACCCAGGTGGTCAAACTCCCTTTAAACCTGCTATTTCTGTCTTGGGGGTTTGTATATAGGAATTAGGCAAACAGAATTATCTTCTAACTAGGAAGCATTTTGGAGAGATATTTTTTCCTTTGCCCTATTTCAGTAATAAAGATAAATTCAGATAGACATCCTCGAAAGCTATATTTGGATTAAGAACACCTGCTTTGAGAAAATTATGCTCATGAATGAAAGTAGTTAGAATTGAAACAAGATTCTGATTTTTTTTTACTAGAAAATCTGGCTATCTACCATAAGCCTTCAAATTTTTAGCATTTTTTTTGTGACTATAAACATGACAGCCTTTTTCACATTCACCCCTCAGTGCTATGAGGATTCTTGATCGCATTTTATATTTGCAGGTGATATTGCTTGCACGCATTAGTTTGCACATATGGTCATGTACATACGTATATGATGACATATCATTTCCTAGCTTAAGTGATTCTTGATCTATCTGTAAAATACTACAATACTTTAGTGTCTTTAAGCCTTGTCTCTTGTTTCCTTATTAATTATCTACTTTTTTGAATATTCCTTCTCTTACACTGTAGTTGTTGGGCTTTATGGCCATGATGTGATTTTTATTTGTGATTCACTTAGTAATGGCCCTTGAATGTGATTAACCATAATAAAGGTTAGATAACTCTTTCCAGGAAACAAGGCAATTAAAAACATGGCCATATAGATTTTTTCTTACCAATACAGTTCATTTCAGTATATGCTAAATTTCAGACAGTGGCAAGAAAAAAGGAGGCAGTTTTTAAAAAAAATTACTTAAAATACATTTATAAAACAATTAAAATATATTTATTTATTTGTTATAATGGGGAATTTTATACATGAATTTTGATCAAATACCCTCTCCCATCTCCTCCCTTCCAACTTTTCTCTAGCCACATACCAATTTTCTTTTTACATTTTTTTTAAACCCACTGAGGGGGTCTGGAGAGTTGGCTCAGTAGTTCAGAACACTTGTTGCTCTAGCAGAGCATTTCCAGCACCTACATGGTAGTTCCCAATGGTCCTAACTCCAGTTCCAGGGGATCCAAAGTCCTTTTATGTCTTCTGTAGACACCAGACACACACATGATACACATAGGTAGTTATACACAGGCAAAACACCTACCCATACCTATGTAAAATAAAATAATATAGAATAAAATATAATAATCAAAGAATAAAAACCCACTGAGTTTACTTAGGACTGCCTTATGTATATGACTGTAAACCACCTATTGGAATATGGGTAGCCACTAGGAGACACATAGGGTGACCAAAAATTTGTTTTTCTGGCCTTAAGGAGCCAAAGAATGCATTCAAAACATTTCTGAATGCATTCAGAAGTGTTGTCTTGGAGATGTTCTGAGGTGCCTTTCTTGCACACATATTAAAAAGTTAAGTATATACTTTCTTTGGTTCACAGAATATAGCATTCTATATTTACTTTATTTCTTCAGTTGATATTCTTCCCTCCCATTTTTATACACTCTGAAAACTTGATTTACTTATATACTTGTTAAAAGTATGTTGATGTTTTGTTTATTTTAAAGCAGCTTTAATGACATGAATAAAGATGCTATGATTAAACTCTATGTTTTCCATGCTAATCTAAAGGTTAATTTTAAACCTTGTCTTACTAGGATACGTTATGGTCTGAAATTTGTGCTGACTTAATTGATGCATTGAAGTCCCTACCTGTAATGTAACTGTATGCGGAGGTGAGGCCTTTAGGAAACTAAAGGAAAGTCCAAAATGGGGCATCCCAAGTGTGTCAGGATTGACGATCTTTTAAGAAGAGCAGAGACTGCAGAGTACTCCTTCTCTCTGCACACACAGAGAGGGAAGGACATCTTGAGCCACAGAAAGAAGGTAATATCTCCAAGCCAGACAACAGTCCTAACCAGAAACCAACCTGATACCTTGGCTTTCAGGTTTCTTTCTACCCGCACTACAATAGATTCTTTGTTGTTTAAGCAATTTAATCTGTGCCATAAATCTCAGAAGACTACAAAAGAAAGAAAACCCCCTAAAATCTCCAGAAGAAGGACAGGGCAACTTCTTTCATTGACTTTGGGTAT
The DNA here is from genome assembly GCA_019843815.1 of Montemys delectorum. Classification (NCBI taxonomy): domain Eukaryota; kingdom Metazoa; phylum Chordata; class Mammalia; order Rodentia; family Muridae; genus Montemys; species Montemys delectorum. Next base: position 3,459 of record JADRCD010104011.1, on the reverse strand, counting down.
TATGGTTTGGATCTTAAATGTCCTTTAAAGGCTGATTTGGTCTCCAGCCTATGGCACTACTGTGAAGTGGTGACGGAAGTTAGATCATTGGAAGTATACACTAGAAGCTAGAGGACACTTTTGAGACACTAGCCTGCCCTTGCTCTCTTTCCTTCCACACTGCCAGAAACTGAGCAGCCTTTCTGCATGCTGCTCAAAGGTCCTAAAGAAATGACCCACCACAAGCCCAGAAGTTTGGAATACAGGAAGAAGGACCCACAAACCACAAGAAACTTAAGAAGAAGGAAGACCAAAAGGTGGACATTTCATTCCTTCTTAAAAAGGGGAACCAAACACCCACAGAAGGAGTGGCAGAGATTAACTATGGAGCAGAGACTGAAGGAAGGACAAGCATATAGCTATCTCCTGAGAGGCTCTGACAATACCTGACTAATACAGATGTAGAGGCTCACAGCCATTCATTGAACTGAGTACACTGTCCCCAATGAAGGAGTTAGAGAAAGGTTCTATGGAGCTGAAGGGTTTGCAGCCTCTAGTTAGGACGAACAACAATTACTAACTAGTACCCTCAGAGCTCCCAGGGACCCAACCACCAATCAAGGACTATACAGGGTGGGACTGAATGTTCTGGCAGCATGTGTATAGTAGAGGATCACAAATTCGATCATCAATAGGAGGAAAGGACCTCAGCCTTGTGAATGTTCTGTGCCCCAGTGTAGGGGAATGCCAGGGCCAATAAGTGGGAGAGGGTGGGGTGGCAGGCATAGGGAGGGGGTAGGCAAAAGGAGTTTGTTCTTGTTGTTTTTGTTTGTTTGTTTGTTTTTTGGAGGGGAACCTGGGAAAGGGAAAATTTACATGTAAATAAAGAAAATATCTAAAAAAAAAAAAAAAAAAAAAAAAAGAAATGACCCACCAATCATATGTTGAACCTCTGAAACCATCAGCTGAATAAATCTCTCCTTTCGTTGATCTTTTCAGGTGTTACTACAGCAACAGAAAGCCACTATACTAGTAAAATGATTTACAAGGCAATGTTGTATAATGGGCAGGTGGGGGGGAGGGGAAGGCCAATGGAAGACATTTGGTGTTCTGATAGCACAGAAGTGTATGAGTAGAAGCTGAGCTTCATGAAGTCTATCTCAGGCTGTGAGTCTACTCATTCCCCTATTACACAAGTGGAAACCACCTTGAGAGCTAATCCCTGTCCAGAGGTCATTACTGTACAGGAGACGAAATACACAGAAAGACGGTGAGGCTCCTTCTCCTGCTGTTAAGGCACGGCAATCCCCTACACTGCTATAAGATGATGGAAGATGTCTTGAATTCTGACCCAAGTCCCCCCACTAAGAATAAATTGGAATGAGGCAGAACATCAAGAAATAGGTCTCATGAGGATTTTAAAATAACTTCAACTCCTGAACCAAATGTGAATTGTCTTAAAGCCATGTTTGTCACTGCCTTGGCAGCAGTATGTGGGACTTAGGTCTGGGGAATGGGAGCAGAGCTGGTCGTGCTGAGACTGGCTTCATTCATAGAGTTTCCAGTGGAGATGTATGAAGAGCTTCTGGCAGGGAGGGGGCCCATTCAGAGCAATTGAATAATCTAAATGTAAATGAAGGCAATTTGCAGCAAGAAGGAAATCAAGGACTGTGTGAGTCAATGAAGTAAAATCTCGCACGTAAGCCTCAGAGTAACCAGAAATAGCACAGAAGGAAATCAGACCAGTGGAAAAAAAGGAAGCGAGGTTGCTGATGATCAGCCATGCAGATAAAGCCATGGGGCACTGGACTGCAGAAGAGAATTTAACACTGGTGGTTGTGGTCCCCTTTTGGGGTCCTGGAGAATCAGGCTGTCTGTCAGCTCCTGATCAATAGGAGTTCGAGGGTGTTGTGTTTATGACAGGTTCTTTTTATTTATTTTTTAATTTTTTTAATTTCTTTTGTTTTTTTTTTTTTTGAGACAGAGTTTCTCTGTGTAGCCCTGGCTGTCCTGGAACTCACTCTGTAGACCAGACTGGCCTCGAACTCAGAAATACGCCTGCCTTTGCCTCCAAAGCGCTGGGATTAAAGGCGTGCGCCACCACCACCCGGCTTGACAGGTTCTTTTTTAAAAGCAAGTGGGTAAAATATTCAGTCCCACCATGTTTAGTCCTTGGTTGGTGGTTGGGTCCCTGGGAGCTCTGAGGGTACTAGTTAGTTCATATTGTTGAATATTTGGCTTCTTCTTTGTAGGAAGATACACAGTTGAGTCTCTTTTGAAGAAAGTTATGCATCACAGACACTCTATATGCCAAAGTTCACCCCATTATGGTTCTCACCATCAGGAGCAAATTTCCCACTGTTTTGGATAACAGAGATGGTTTTCTCCCAGCCAATTCCCAAAGCTCTCATATCACAAGTGAAGAGATATTTCTCATTACATTTTGGATATTAGAAATCTAAACATTATTTGCTGATTACAAAGTTGACTCGCTCAGTGGGCTTCCTAAGACAAAAATATACTTATACTTAAACCATAGGCACAATTACTATCATGAATCTCAAAGTTCAAGGGAAGAAAATTGTGACTTCCAAATTTAATTCTTCAGTCTAGTCTTCTCCAGTTAAGGAAGCCACCATTTGTCCAACTCCTTGTTATGGATTTCTATTGAATATAATATAATGTATTCAAATATCTTATCTGAATATTTCTTATCCAATGAGTGGCATCTTAAGAGTAATAAAACTTGTGTTCTGCCTATATTCCAAAAAAAAAAAAAAAAAAAAAAAAAAAAAAAAAAA
>JADRCD010104005.1:0-10629 GCA_019843815.1 Montemys delectorum | reverse complement strand
GCCATATGAGTAGGTTTGTATATGTATACATGCATGCACATGTGTGTGTGTGTATATTGTGTGAGTAGGTTTGTGTATGTATACATGCATGTGTCTGTGTGCTATATGAGTAGGTTTGTATATACGTAGATGCATGTGTATGTGTGTATGTGTGCTGTATGAGTAGGCTTGTGTGTATGTGTATAGCATACGTATGCATGGATGGATATGTGTGTGCATGTGGAAGCCAGAGGTGGGCATTGGATTCTTTCCTCTAGCCACTTTATTTTTGAGATAGGCTCTCTTACTGAACCCAGAGTGCACCAGCTGGCAAGACTCACTAAGAGATCTGCCCACCTTTGCCTGCAGCTGTTACAGACACACCACCACTCCAGACTCTTAACTTGAATATCAAAGGTCTGACTGCAGGTTATCATGCTTGCAAGCAGGCACCTTGCCAACAGAGCCATCTTCCCAACCCCTCCCATTTCTCTTGCTAGCCTCTGGATAGAAATGAATGTTTGATACAGCTCTAAGAAGATGAGGGAAGGCTGCTGGTTGAAGGGAGAAGAGGTTCCTGGCTCATAAAAACATACCTATCAGGACACAGCACCTTCTTCCTCTACTTCTGGCCCTTTTCACTGCCATGAAGGGCATTAGTCTTGGTACAGTTGACATGTTGAAAGCAGTAGAGGAAACAATCAGAAAAACTTTGGCCTGTGAACTTACCAGCCTTAAGGGTTCCTCTTGTGGGAAATAGGAAGCTTTTTCTCATTGTTGAAGTCACTTTGAATTAAGCCTTCTTTGTCTTTGAAGGTCTACTATGCCAGAGAAAAGAAAAGTGGCCCCATACAGCAGCACTCTCATTAGTGCGAAGTATCAAGAAGCCAAGAATAGAAAGACTTAGCAAGCTTTAGTTGTCATGGCAATTGCAAGGCTACCATTTTAATTTGTCTTCCAATCCAATATGCACTTGATTTGGAAATCATGAACTCTTTTTAATGTCCTAAGTAGCATATCACACCTCAGGAGTTTTTCTGACACAATGAATGATAGAGGAAGATTTCCCCCAACACACACACACACACACACACACACACACACACACACACACGCAGACACAAACACATACGCAAACACACACATACACGCACACACACACACTCACACACTCACTTTAAAATCAACATCTTAGAGCTTGGGCAGTTCTAGGCCCTGAGGCTTTTACTGCACTGATAAGCTACTTCTATTCAGAAGATAACCCTGAGAAAGGACACTGAGTATAAGAATAGCGGGGTCTATGCAGTCTTCAGTGCCTGGTGAGATGGGATCTGGATCCTTACTCTCTGTTAGTGTGGGGCCATGCTGTGAAGGAGCATCACCTAGGGACACAGAGCACTGCCTATCAAGGTAGGTAATGCCTCATTATCAGCATTGTTAAACCCTTTCCAGGCAGATCCTTAGGAGAATAATTGAGATGGGCGAAGGCTCAGATAGAATCCCAAACCTCCATGTTGGGTGACTCAGAGACACTGCAAGGGGGTCATGGCATATCGTTCAAAGCTCCCAGGGAGAAGCTAAGTGGACGTTTCTAGATTTTAACATTCCAGTTGAAAGTGAAAGAATGTGGGCTATGAATATTGTTGCAACATGCTGAACACTAAGTAAGCTGGAAAGGGGCGGGTTGGACAACAGAAGTGTCATAGGAAGGAGATGAAGCTGTTCCTCCTGTTCTACAGCAGTAAGAGTACTTGCCCAAGCATTATTGGTCAAGTCAAAGCTTAGATAGACCCAGTCTCAGGACAAGAATCAAGGCTTCTTAACTTGGCCCAATCACATAGAGGGGCTCTTCCTGGAGTTAGGGAAACTGGACACAAAGGCTGAGGCTGGCAAATATCCAGTGGCATATTTTGTTTTCAAAGACAGTCTTAAGCTGCTGGCCTATTGCACTTATTTAAGATTCTGTGGTCTGCAGGGATGCAACGCCTTGGTCTACCCCCGGGGGCCCCTGCCTGTCACATAAACAAGTGTTTTACTTCTAACTTATACCTTAGAGAGTCTGGAGACTACTGGAGCTTTTCCATGTGTCCCTGTGAGGGTCACAACAATGTTGCTGTCCCTCCACAGGCTTCCTCTGCAGTCAATGCCTCTGACTCCTGTGCTCATCTGTTTCCCATGATTCCTACTGGGCCCCCGGGCAGGGCAGTATAACGTAGAACAGCATAATTCACTTTTATAGAGCATCCTTCATGTGAGCTATCACAGGGAGCTAATCAAACGCTGACGAGAAAAGGCCTGCTGCAGGTTAAGATTTAAAGGGAGCAACTGATTTAGAGGCTGGGGGCGGGGCAGAGCAGAAATGTCAGTAGATGGGTTAGGAGAAGAGAAACAAGCCCCTCTCTGGCAAACCCTGGATGGAAAGAAGTCGGGCCATCTAGAGCAGTGGTAAGGCTTCCACCCTTTAATACAGTTCCTCATGTTGTGGGGACCCTCCCAACCATAAAGTTATTTTCGTAGCTACTCCAACACTCTGATGTTGCTGCTGTTGTGAATTGTAACATAAATATCTGATGTGTAGGATATCTGTCTGATGTGCCACCCCATGTAAAAACCAACCCTCCCAAAGAAGTGGTGACCCACAGGTTGAGAAACATTGTTCCAGAGCTGACTATGGAGAGAAGCGGCTAGTATATGGAGACTACAGAGTTCTCACAAGCAAGGGCAACTCAGGAAAGCTTGTGAATCAGGTCTGGGGAACAAGAAACCCAGCCCAAGGTGATCTGAGCGTTGAGAGAACTGTGCTGGTTAATTCAGCGTGTCTGAGCTCTTCTTAGGTTTGTAGCTCTGAATGTCACAGGATGGCGGGTCCACAGCCAGACATCACAACGACAGACACAAAATCAAGACTTGACAGGGAGCCGAAGCTGGAAGGAAAGCCATCTTGCTGCCTGTGCCCTGGACTGCCCACTGCCCGATCCTACCTGTCCTTGGGGGTTGGAGGTGAGGTGGCCTGGAGTCAACAGCACAGACTCCAGAAGCAGGTGAGAAATGCTGCAGCAAGCTCGTGGGAGCACCGCTGCAAGTTCCTTGAATGCCTTCTACCTGCACCCCATTGGTCCCAGGAAAGCATCTCTTCCAAACAGCAGCTCCCTGGTTGGCTGACATTGCCTGTGTCATTAATCGGGCAGTCCTCAGTTAGGTCCTCCTGCAGGAGATGCCCCCAGTGTTGATGTAGAAGCAGTTACGCTGTCCCTCCTAAACCATCTCTCCAACAGGTCCCTTGAAGAATGAGGTCATCTTTCCAGACACACCCAGCAGACTGTGTCAGGATTTGGTACTGAGTCTCTTTCTAAACCAAACCTTTGTAAGTAGGATAGGATTTTCATGATTGGTGCTACCCAGTCACAATGGACTTCTGAATTACATAGTGGGCAGATACAATTGGGGCTTTACCCACAATGAAGAAGGAGCAAGGGGATGTCAGCTACCTGTCATAATCTCCGTGACAAAATGCCAGCAGAAACCAGCCTACGTAAGGGAAGGGCTTATTGAAGCTCAACTTGGAGGGTGGGTGCATCAGGATACTGAAGGCGTAGTAGTTATAGTGACGCTAGCTGTGGTGGCCAGAGCATGAGACAGCTGGAACACTGTGTCCATGCTCAAGAAGCAAACAGACAAAGGCTGGTGTCCTCTGACTCCTCCATTTGCTAGGCCCCTAGGCCATGGCACTGCCTACTTGAAAAGTAGCTCTTCCCTTTCTGCCCACACCCTCAGGGACAGTTCCAGAGGTATGTCACCTAATAGATTCCAAATCCAGTCAGGTTGACAGTGAAAATCACAGGAAGGGTAACTGAGATGCCAACACTCCATGTCTGCTACAACGTATAACGAAATGGGTCTTGGTTATGTCAAAATCAGTTTATATCCAGTACACAATCACAGTTTTGAGTGATAAGTTAGAAGTTTGGGAAACCACTGTGGGAAATGAAAAAACTATGAGAATGAAAACAAAATTCTAGGTTTAGGGTGTATGAAAAGGGGGCTAGGGAGGCAGAAAGCTAGATTTTTGGCCTTCTTCGAGAGTAAAATTAAACTTTTCAAGCTGAGGAAAAAGTTGAGTTTGGGATCAAGGATTTCTGCCCTTGGCAGATGAGACAAGAAACAAGGGAATTTTATTTCTGGACTAAAAAGAACCCAGTAGGGTCTGTGTTTTGAGAGCAAGGGTCTCTTATTTCTGGAGGGGCTAGAACAGCTGCGAGTGGGAGATACGCAAGAATGCAAAGCCAAGTATCATTCCAATGGACCTGCATGCAAGACCTTCTCCCACATCCAAGCCAAAGGATCTCATGAGACCCATAGGAATAAGAGGAAGACACATTTTTGGTTCGTGAGGAACCAACCTTAACATGGGAGCTTCTGAGCTTCTCACTGACCTTGAGTCTCTTGGGGGTTTGAGTTCATTTGCTCTGGGCACAATTCCTTCCCAGTACTAAGGAAAAATAGGCTCCAAAGATTTGTAGCTCTCCGAGAAACCACACAGGGGTGAGTTAAGTGTAAATGAATCCCAAACATGCAGATTAAATTTCTCCTAAACTGCACCAGAGTTTAAAGGCCAAGGAGAAAAGCACTGGAGGCCAAACATATTTGGCTTTTGTAGAACCCAAAACATTTCTAATGAGTTTGAAATCATTCAATTAACAAAATTCAGCTGAGTTATTTCTCCCAAAGCTGGCAATCAGCCTGGAGAAAAATACACAGCTGTCAGTCAGAACCTGCCTTCCCTTAGGGAGGAGATTGCTTTGGGTTGTAATATTAACTCCTTGATCCAACGTGATCAAAGGTAGCCGAGGCCAATATCCTGACAGGGACAGCCTGTAGAACAAATTGTGGATCTCGAAAGTCTGTACTTTATTGAGCAGAAGACTTCCTCCCTGAGAGAAAGAGCAAAAGAGTGTCACTTCTGAATGAGTTCTGTTCCACTGAGAAAATAAAAACCATCTCCTATAGGAGAAAATATAGCCATCCCTCTAGAAAACTTTGCATTTTGAGAGCTCCAGGGTCTATAGTTAGGAGTGTTTGAGTCCTCCCATCGCCTGTGGGGTATTATCCAACATGTTCTATCCAACATGTACTGAAAAGTAAATTATCTCTTTCTTCACTGGTTTATCTGTTGCTCTTGACTAAACCAAAGGTATTTGATAATGGTTGGGTGTATTCTGCAATTAAAGTCCTGATCAGCCTTTTTCTTCTCCTGTTAGAGTGGGTAACTAACCTCTTTAAGTCTACTGTTTCTCTTTGTTGTCTTTCATTTATCATTATTTTAAGACAGGCTATCATAAAGCCCAGGCTGGCCTCAAACTCACCACACAATAGAGGATAGCCTTGAATTCCTGATCCTTCTCCCTCTACCTCCTGGATGCTGAGATAACAGACGCGTGCCACCACACCTGGTCTATGTGGTGCCAACAGTCAAATCCAGGGCTGGGCAAGCACTCTACCAACTGAGTTACATGCCCTAGTCCTCCTTTACCAACTTTCAAAGACTTTCATATCAGACTAGCTTCTCAGACATACACCCATTCTTTCTCTAGTACATACTTATCCATTGAAAAGTTAGAATATCATGAATGATATTCTTTATTCACATTCCTGACCAGACTCCTATGTCCATTGCTTGGCAGACTCAGTCTACCTTCTTTCTGAACCACTCAAACCAGCTCCCAACCATAGTTTGTTAGCACACTCTGGTCGTCCGGCCTGACCTTCGTGGAGAACTGAGAACATCAGTGAATGGGACTTCTTGAAATTGAACATGGGTTAAGTTTTACACGCACATCTCTGCTCCGCTGAGACAGGGGGTGGAAACATGGCTCATCTGCTATTTAATGATGGCCTCCTCCAATAAAACCGATGTCATGGTCACAAAATAGGCATGCTCCTATTTACCCAACTTTGGTTGAACTCATTTGACGCCACAGACATTGTGTGCTCTTTTTAATAAGAACAATATCATCATTGTCTGTGTTTTGCCTAATCAGGGGCCCAGATTACCAGAGAAATTATGGATAACCAACAAGCTTGTCACACCAGGAAGTAAGCAAGGGTGAATCTGAAAGGTCTTTGAGAGCCCAGTCGGCTTGTCTTGACTAGCCCCTCCCACCAGATCTAGTGAAACAAGAGTGGGACACAGAATTATTTTGCTGAAGGAACAATTCGCTATAACTTGGCTATGTTAGCCTTAATTCAATTATGAAAAAAAAAATGATACTTGAAGGGGAATTAAACTTGGCCTGTTTTTTCCAGTTAGATTATAGTTCATGAGAATCCTTAATGAAACCATAGGAAACAATATTACTTCTTTTCTTGTCAAATAAGTTGGGAAAACGTCTTTCCTAGTTCCTGACTTGGTGAGATGGCTTATGTCATTCTTATTGGAGGGGCCAGTTCTGTTCAAGAAGAAACCTCATGTTGGATGTGCTGTGCTTTTCCATCCCAGAAACTACAATGCCACAGAGACTCATCCCAGCCAGCAAAAAGGACCTCAGATGCTGGGTGTTCATGGGGAACGTGTGTCTGGAGAGAGGGGAGGGAGAAGAGCATGTTCCCAACAAAGGAGGAGACTCTTGATAAGCCTCTAGTCCTTATGTGAGTCCCAGAAACTTTTCTTTAGGAGCCAAAATCAAGTGTTCCTCTGCACTACGGCTTCTGTTTTCTCAAAATAGGCAGTGGGTTTCTACTCCTTTCACTTAAGCCACTCCCTTCCCCCTATCTAACCACCCCTGTATAAACTCCTTCTTTCTCCACCCTGGTTCCCACAACAAGCACATTTACAAAGCAAGGGAGTAATTTGGAATGTGACAAGTTTTTCATCTGACTCACAGCAAGGAAAAAAAGAGAACGCAGATTTTGCCAAAATGGAAATGCTCTCTGGAAAAGTTTTGAAAAATATTCCTAAAATCTCAAATTGAGCAAGTGAATGGACCCTGAGGAGGTAGGGGAATGGAATTTCTAAAAATAGGCACAATGTGAAATATTTTTAAAGCATCAGAATGATGGGAATGAATGTACTGACACCTTTTGTAAGAATTTCTCCCTTCTCCTGGCACCATTTGATTTTACCCTTGAACTGAGACCTTAAGAAGTCACTGCCAGACAGATGGCAGTAATGGTCCCAGATCTTCTCTCTGGATATCAGGGGCAGTAGGAGGTTTGGGGACTATACTAGTGAAAATTCTCCAGGGACATCGAACTAATCTGAGTCACACATTTTATCAATTTAAAATGTTAACCTCATCCCAAAACCACCTGTAAAAAGATACTCAGAATAGTGTGTGACCAAATACCTAGATCTCCAATGTTAAACTGACACAGAAAGTCAACCATCACATAAAGTACCTAGCAGCACAGAGTTTAACAAGCATAGCCATTGGCAATAAGCACTTGGAAGTATACTCTAGTTAAGGCTGGTGAAACTAGTAACTTGTACAGCTCCTCCATTGCTTTTTCCTTTCTTCTTTTGATTAGCTAGCCACTAATCCTCTACACAGTCCTATCCTTTATGAAAACAGTAGCTGAGGCTAGCCCTAGCTGGTATAAAATAATCCTTGGACCTCTTTAGAAACAAGCATAGCATCAAACTACAGCTGATTAAAAAAAAAAAAATTTTTTTCCGAAGAAAAGCCCAGCGCAGGATTGTTGTAGTTATTTCCCAGTTCTTCTTCCCAGCCCCAAGCTCCCAGAATAAGACTCAGACTCAAATTAGATTTACAAATACCTTGACCATATTGCTAGGCTATACTCTGACTAGATCATAACTAAAGATACCCATTTATTTTAACCTACATTTTGCCATGTGGCAGATTGCCTGTTCTAAGGCACCATGTGTCAATGTGTCTGTCTCCTAACATCTTTTTGGGCTCCTCACCCCACTGCCTCCTTTTCTTCCAGACTTCTTCCTCCTCCCGATGTCCCACCTCTATTTTCTCCCTAAACCATTGACAGGTGAGGCACCCATATAACACAGAAGATGATCTCTCTACACAGGGTTCTAGAAAGTACCTTCTGTGTTGAGAAAGACAGCCTCTTACCATGAACCCTTGCAGCCCCCTTGCTACTAGCCCGAAGATGCAACCAGCCCTGGGATGAGAATTGTGGTTTCTGATAACATTGGTGAGCCTCTGAAGCAGCTCACCTGAGAGACCAGCGTACACCATACACATATAAGGATTCCTATAACATAAAGCAATGAGCCCCCATGGAGTTTACAGCTGCAGTCTTGGGCTTTCAGATGATTGCCCTAAGTACCTAACAGATGTATTAAGAACCCCCATTTTGACATAGTCACTGGCCTATTAGATAAAGGAGCTTCAAGATGTCCACCCCAAAGTGAGACACAGCAGCCACATACCCATATTTTATATAAGGTCTAAGACCCGCTCACTGAGTGATGTCACATAGCATTTAAAAGAAATCCCCATTTGGGTTAAATTTGTCAGAGACTCTACCTTGTTGACACAAAATCAAATGTCAAGAAGAAAACACACAGGCTTAAAGACCAACTTTCTCCAGCAGTTCCAAACTGAGCTGTGTAGTCTTCTTGAGATATTTATTCTTCGCTGGCCCCAAGCACCTCCAGGGATCAGTACCCAAGGTGATGAGCAGCAACCCAGCCTCAGTGGGAGCATTTGGCTCCTGTGTAAAATAACAACTGATACAAAATGGGAACCTAGAATGTTTTTTCAATTAAGAATTCGTTGTTAATTATGCATGTTTACATTTGTGACCTCCCCTTAGCCTGAGGGATCCACCTGCTTCTATGGTGAAGGAGATAGTTTTCAAGAGAAAGTAAAAAACAATGGACTTCTAACTTTTGGAATAGAATTCTGGAATAAAAATTAGGTTTCACTAAAAAGATTTTTAATGAATGTTTGATTTTAAAATGTTATAAGTATACATAACACAAATAATGGTAGTTGTAGGGGGGATTGAATAAGAATGATCCCATAGGCTCGTATGTTTGAATGCTTAGTCTCCACAGAATGGCACTACTTTAGAGGGATTGGGAGGCGTGGCTTTGTTGGAGGAAGTGTGCTACTGCAGGGTGGGTTCTGAGGTTTCAAAAGCCCAAACCAGGCCCAATGGTCCTCTCTCTTCCAGATGTAGAGCTCTTAGCTACTTCTCCAATACCATATTCCTCACAATGATGATTATAGATTAATCCTCTAAAGCTGTGAGCAAGCCCCAATTAAATGCTTTCTTTTATAAGAGTTGCCTTGGTCATGGTATCTCTTCACAGTAATAAAATGCTGACTGAGACAACTAGTTAGATTGCTGTTGTTGTTGTTGCTGTTGCTGTTGTTGTTGTTGCTGCTGCTGCTGCTGCTTCTGCTGTATTTGGATTTTGTGTTTTGTGGGGGTTTTTTGCTTATTTGTTTGGTTGGTTTGTTTTAGGTCTTTTGTTTGTTTGTTTTTCTTGTGAGATAGGATGAGTCCAGGGCTATGTAAACGTAACCTAGTGCTCTACCACTGAATTGCATCCCTAGTAACTGGGGATTTATTTTTACCTTTAATTATGTGTATTTTTTCTGTGTGCCTATATGTGGGTGTGTGCAGATGAGTGCAGATGTCTGCAGAGACCAGAGGTGATGGATCTCCTGGAATTCCATGCAATTGTGAGCTGTCTCATGTGGGTAGAAGGAATTGTCTTCGGTCTTTGGCAAGAACAGTACATGCTCTTAACCAGTGAGCATCTCTCCAGCCTCTAGATCTTATTTATCTATCAACATAGCAATAAAGATTGTTTTATTTGTGTGTATGAGTATATATTCACCATGTGAGTGCAAGCTCCTGTGGAGACTACAACTTGGTGTTAGGTCCTCTGCAACTGGAGTTGCAGACTGTTCTCAGCTGCCTGATATGGATGTTGGGATCTGAACTAGTGTCCTCTGTGAGAACAGAAAGTGTGTTAACAGAACCACTGAATCATCTCTACAGTCCCCCTTGGATTTTTGTTAAGCAACATAGAAGCTACCTTCTCAATTATATTCTAACTAATAATCCTTATGCTTAATGTTTTTATCCTCATCATTACATGCTATCATTTTGTGTTCCTTTAAACAATATATAATTTGTGTCATGCCTTTGCAACTATAACGGCTTTGATTCAGCAGTCATCATCCCTCTGAGACAAACATGGTAGAACAATGCATCCTCTTGTACTAGACAGTTGGAGTGTTATATTCATTTATATAATGCTGAAATGAATTTTTTTCTTCTTTAAACACATGAGAATTTTCCTTTGATGTTTAGATCAAGCTATATGGGAATTGGCATTGGCAATGTTCACTCTCAACCAAACTACATAATGATAAATTCATGTTATTATATACCTCAAGATGAAGATATTAGGTTTGAGGGTATATATTTCTACAGAAAAATTTTGAGAGGTTCTTTCTAAAATCCTTTTGTATGCCAACAGCCAAGTCTTCATTTCTTGATTGATAGCCATGGAATGACCCAGTACTGCATAGCACAGTGAATGTATAGTTTATCTATGAAAGAAAAGTACAGCATTGAGAAAAATCCTAGTGGTTCCTATGTCTCAGTGTCACCTACAAAACTTGAAGATGATGCTATGCTCCATTTTAAGGC
>JADRCD010104003.1:0-14557 GCA_019843815.1 Montemys delectorum | reverse complement strand
CAACTCATTTGAGTTAAAGGAAACACTAACATTCAATACTCTATCTCTGTCTGATCTAGTTATAGGCAGAGCAGGCGCTTCTCAATAGAAGGAGATGCTGGATTTGGCTCCTGGTGGATTCAGGACTTTGTTGTGGGAGCAAGGTCGAGGCCCGAGTTTGGGCTCATGACTGTTAACTGTAGGTGCTGGCTCCAGGATCTTGGCATGTTCTACTTCTTTTGAGCTTCCTTTTTCGCCCTGCTCTCCTCTGGGTGTGGAATTTGTTGCAGCTTTCAGGTCAGACTTAGAGTGTTTACCTTCACACAGCAAAACATGATCCTTGGACTTGTTTGGGTGTGCCAGAGGAGCAGTGGCAGTGACTGGGGACCCAAATATGTCGTCACTGGTCTTCCCACCTCGTGGATTCAGACACTGTCGAGTTTGCACAGGAGTTGATTCGTCAAAGATCCCACTTCCTTTGCCTCCTGGAGGATTTGTTCTCTTGAGTATGTTTTTAAGTTCTTCAATTGACTCAAAAATATTAGATGCCATCCTATTAGGCTTGCTCGAAGGAATACCATCTTCTGGACTTCCAAAAAGATCGCTCGATTCTCCTCCCGGGTGCTTCATGGATCTGGAGCCAGCCTCTCTAGCTTGGCCATCCATGCCCTGGAACGTGTTGGCCCGCTGCCCCACGCTTCCACAGTCGCTACTTGGCAGTTCCCTCTTGGTCCTGCGCAGGTAGCCTGACCCGCCCAAGCCAGTTCATAGCCTGACATTTTTGGATTAGTTGCACTTTAAGTCATTCTTTAAGCCTTTAAGTCATTCTTATAAATCTCCTTCAATATATATTTAGACAGAGATTTATTTTACAAGTTCTGTTTCTCTAGAGAACCCTGACTAATGCAGGGGATATTCCTACTTGAACTACCACAGCAGTCTAACAGGAGATCCAGACATATATCCAAACACATATACAAACCTGATTTTTGACAAAGATATACATTATGTTTATTGTGTGCACATGTGTATATTTATGTTTGAATATATACATGTGAATGCTTATGTATTTGTGTACATGTATATTTATGAGTACACATGAATATTTGTTTATATATGTGCATGTGTATGTGTATATGTGCATTCATCTGTATAATTATTTGTGTATACAGATATATGTTTAAATGTGTGTACAACTATATATTATGTATTTGGGAACTTGTGCATGTTTCTGTGGGGGTATACATGTGTATATTTATGTGTGTGTGTATCGGTATGTGTTTAGATGTGTATATTTATTTATGTATACGTGTGTATATTTATGTTTGTGCATATACATGTGAATGCTTATGAGTATGTACATAAATTTATTTACTTGTGTGCATGTGTATATTAATGTGTGTACATGTATATATTTATGTGTGTCTACATGAATATAATTTTGTCTATATATATACCCATGTATCTTAGTCAGGGACCAAGTATTCAAATCTATGAGCATATGGAGGCCATCTTCAAACCACCACATTCCATTCCCTGGACCCCATAGGTGTACAGTCATATCATAATTCAGAATGCATTCAGCCCAATTCCAAAGTCCCCATAGTCTATCACAGTTTCAACTATTTAAAAGTCCAAAGCCTCTTCTGAAATTCAATCAACCTCTTAACTGTAATCCCTGTAAAATCAAAATTAAAAAGCAGATCACATACTTCCAATATACAATGAATACACAGACTACACATGACCATTCCAGAAGGGAGGAAAGGGAACATAGTGAGGAAATGCTGGACCAAAGCACGACCAAAAGCCAGCTGGGCAAACTACAAACTCTGCATCTCTACGTCTGATCTCAAAATGAGCTTCAGATCTCCAACTCCTTTCATCTTTGTTGACTGCAACACATTTCCCTTTCTAGGTCTAGTTCCAAATTCTGCTAGAGGCTCTCCTTGACAGGTAATCTGTCGCTCTGTCATCTCCAACACTTTAGGGTCTCCAGAGCAATCCAGGCTTCACCTTAACAGCTTCATACAATGGCCTTTCTGGGACTCCATGTAGGGACACACCTGATACATACCTGGCCTCAGCAGCTTTTTGTAGCCACCAAGAGATATTATTCCCTATTAACCTTTTTCTTGTATCTGTTATTCTAAAGCCAGAATAATGTGACTGAAGATGCCCAATTCTGATTGCTGGGGCCGCACTTGGTACCTTTGATCAATTACAACAGCATTAGGCTTCTGTTGTTGATGGGTTCTTTCACCATTTAAGCTATTCTTTTATTCCTGTCCACAGGCTGGAAGCTTAGCCGGATGGGGTCTTGCCCCGAGGTTACCACTCCCTTTGTTCCATTTAGCATAGACTTTTCTTTAAATGTTTTGTGTTTTTGAGCACTGGACTTAGCTCTACTATACTTCCTGGTGATCTCTTTCTTTTTAAACTGTACATGTTGTACTTTTTTTCCTTCCTCATTTTGCTCCTTTAGATTACAGCTCTGCGTAAGAGTAACTACTAGTAATCACATGACTCAGTAAATACTAGGCTGTCTTGAAATCTTCTCCGCCAATACCATTAATTCCAAACTATTCAGTTTAGCCTCAGGGAGAGTTTTTAGACAAGGGCAAAATATAACCTCATCCTTTGCCATAAGTATGAGCTCTAGGCCACTTACTAATATTCTCCTCTGGAACCTCTGTAGCAGGGCCATCATAAGCTATGTTGCTCTGCTTCTACTAGTATGTCCCATGATGCCCCACTTAAAGCATTCAACTGTTTTCTTAACCCAAAGTCCCAAAGTCCAGCAGTCAATTTATTAGCTAGTTCGTGTCAACTTGACACAAGCTAGAATCATCAGAGGAGGGAACCTCAACTGAGTGAATGTCTCCATAAGTTCAGGCTGTAAGCAATCCTGTAGGGTTTTTTTGAAAACAGATTTTGCCTTAAGCTTATATGTAAAAACAGCATAGGACACTGGCCATCTGCAAATAGTGTGTGGGTGGGTGTGTCCCAGCAGTCCATCTGTCTTTGCATTGGCAGGAGCCTTTTCTATGGGGGGCCTTCAAAGGGTGGCTGGGCACCTTGGGGAGCCTGAGCTGGAGCTGAAGCCTAGGCCTGAGCTGGAGCTTAAGCCTAGGCCGAGCTGGAGCTGTGGCCTCTGCCTTGGTTTGAACCTTGGGCTTTGGTTGGCAGAGCCTGCGCCCCTTGGCCACGTAGCTTCAAATCTGCTTCCCAAGCTTGGGGTGAGCGATGAATGCCAGACGACTGAGTTTGACTGAGGCCCTTTGGAATCTTGGGCTTGACGGCCTGAGGCTTCACCGGGGCCTTGATGGCCTCTGCGCGCGTGCACTCGCTGCCTTTGCGTTGTTGGCCTGCATCTTCTTCAGGCCTTTCTCGTTGCGCTTCTTGGCAAAGTGCATGTTCCTCAGGAACTTGGGGTCAACCCCCTTAGGAGATTCATATCTCGGTGTATAGTGTTTCTTGATGCCATTTCTGTGCCATTTGCAGAACTGGTTGTGTGTGGTGTGGTTCTTGGACTTGACCATGTCTGCATGGTGACCCGGAGGTTCCCCAGTACCTGGGGCTGGAAGAACAGGAATTTTCTTAATTAGTTATTGATAGGAAAGGGTTCAGTATATTGTGGATGGTGCCCTCCCTGGTCTGGTGGTCCTAGTTTTATAAGAAAGTAGGCTGAGCAAGCCATGAGGAGCAGGCCAGTAAGCAGCACCCCTTAATGATCTCTACTTCAGCTCCTGCCTCTAGGTTTCTACCCTGTGTGAGTTCCTGTCCTCACTGTTTTTGATGATGAAATGTTATATGGGACTGCAGGTGAAATAAACTGTTTCCTTGACAAGTTGATTTTGTTTAGGGTGTTTTATCACATCAATAGTAACCCTAACTAAGAAAATGTACATATACTAATATGTGTGGTTTGTGTTTATAATTGTATGCAAGTATATATTTATGTGTGTGTACATATGTATTTTATATTTGTGTGGGCTTTTATATATTTCTGCTTTTGTATTTGTACATTTATATTATGTACATGTATAAATTCTTGTGTGTGTTCATGCACATATTTATCTGTACACATGTGCTTATTGTTTGTGTGTGTACATGTATATGTTTATGTATATGTGCAGTGTGGTTTCTGTGACCACCATGGCCAGCAGTGTAACAGTCTGCAGGGTAGAAAATAGTAGAATAAAGGTAAAACCAAAGTTGAGAGGTAGAATACTAGGAAGTGGAAATACTTAAGCAAGGAGGCATTTGGGAAGATAGGGGAAACCTGAAGGTAACACTTGAAGGAGGAGCATATGAAAAATTTGTGTGGAAATTTGCTCTTGAAACACAATTAAACAATATAATTGGAGGGGATAGTAGTATACACTTATATGAGTTGTGGGAGAATATTGAGGATTAAACATTTAGGTGGTGGTGGGGACATAGATGGGGGAGAATAGGGGATAAGGGTTAGATTGACCAAGAGTGAATGAAAAGTCTTATGGAGGGCTGGAGAGATGGCTCAGCAGTTAAGAGCACTGACTGTTCTTCCAAAGTTTCTGAGTTCAAGTCCCAGCAACCACATGGTAGCTCACAGCCATCTGTGATGAGATCTGATGCCCTCTGCTGGTGTGTCTGAACACAGCTACAGTGTACTTATAAGTAATAAATAAATCTTTAAAAATTTTTTAAAAAAAGAAAAGTCTTATGGAAACCTAAAGCTAGTAAGCTAATTTCTGACATATAATTGGAAAAAAAAGTTAAAGGAGAGCAAACAGAAGTATGTTGCATGGGTAGACAATGCTATTTCCAGAAGACATGAATTATTAAACAAAAATTGCATAACAAGGCACTTAGTTCCATATAAGTGATTTATCAATGAGGTCCTCGAGGGCTCCAAAGCAAGCACAGGCCATTGCCCCTTCTTTTGGTTACATATTGTGGTCGTTTGAATGAGAGTGTCCCAGTGAGTTCCATGTATTTGAACATTTGGCTCCCAGTTGGTTACTGTATTTGGGATGCTATGTGGTCTTATTGGAGAAAGTGTGCCACTGAAGGTCGTGGAGGTCACTGTGACATCCAACGCGAGCAGAGAGATGACTCATGGGAGGCAAGAAGGCGGTTCAGTTCAGCACCACAGTTGGTTTCAACTTCTAGGGTTTGACTCCAGGTTTTTTATTTTAGGCATGTTTAAGCACACCACAATTTGGTGAAAACTTAACTCTGGCGATATTCTGGTTATCGAGTCAATAATCCCACGTACACAATAAAGCATACATAAATCTCCTTGAGGAACAAAGTAAGCTAAATAAATACCAGACATGACTATGTTTGTGAAGTACGTGTGATGATAAAGTGCCAGGGGCCAGCCCCGTTGTGGGGTGTTTCTTCTTTCTTGTCAGTTCTTCTTGAGGCAGCAGAGGGGGAAGAGCATAGGTGGGGGGAAGATTTTGTCTTATGAGAAATTTAGGATTGCTGTATAATAAAAGTTTACTTATCTAAGTCTACGTTACTATGCTATTGTAGCTGACCTGCCTTCTGTGATCCTCTGAGGCCAGAAACTGCAGTTTCTGGCACTTAGCACCTTATCCTAAAAAAGCAGGAGATTAAGTAAAGGATTGATTGCTAGAGCCTTTTCCCTGTTGTCCAGATGCCTCTTGCTTGTCGGGCTAGGGGGAAGTTTGGAGCAGTAAACTTTTATTGACCCAGAAGAGAATAACACTAACAGAAGGAAAAACTTCTACATAAGCAAATATACATAAACTCACATAAATCCGTACACAGATTCATTCATGCTCATTTATTCATTTATACATTTCCATTCATACCCAGTTGGGCCCAGCTTGCATGCATTCTCACAATTATATACTTATGCACACACATGCATACTTTCTCACAATTACATACTTACACACACACCCATACTTAGATATGCTTATGGAACAAAGGCCAAGCACCGGTGCAGAAAGAAAGAACTCATTCTGGATGAAAAATGGAGCTCCAGTCTTTATTACATAGAGAAAGAAAATGCTTCTACCCTTTTAATGCTAAATGAATTAAACTAATGTTTGTAAGGAAAAAGCTTTATTTCTTTAATAAGACTAAGCTTGCCTTGTCCTTACCACGGGACTAAGGAGAAGCCTGCCTGCTCTTTGTGCTTGCTCTCTGCAGCAGCATCTTTTTTCCTCTTTCCCTCTGCATTCCTCAGATTGCTCTCTTAGTATTTTATGTTACCTATAGTTTCTAAGTTTTTCCACTCTGCATTCTCCTTCTAATCTAAAAAGTGTTCTGTCTAAAAACTTCTCCTCAGCTCAGTTCCTCTCTCAGCTCAGTTCTCAGCTCCGTTCCTCTCACCTCAGTCCCCCAAGTTCTGACTCTTCTCAGCTCCACAGATTCACCAAAAGTTTAAAACCATAACTAAGTTATAAGTAAAGTTTTGTATAGATATATGCAGTCAACATATTATTTTCTTTCCTAGCACCTATAATAAACTGTTAGTACCATTTTTATGACCTTTGGTTAATTGTTTTACAGCCTCTTGGAATGTGCTCTGAGTAGGAGGAAGTCTGGTTACCGTCTAAGAGCAATGAACTGCTGACACTTGGGAGACTGGCAGAGTTCTCATTGCAGTTTTGACTATCAAGAAAGGACCTAATAGCAGTCCCATTATAAATGAGCCTAATAATCACTGATATAATTTTAGGAATTCTTATAAGATCATCATAAAGTCTTAAGTCATCTATTTACCTATATAGCATCACTATAAGACAGTACAACATCGTGGATCTGTAGAGACCTGCTCCAAAGGGGTGTGCTATCACTTAGTGATTATTGTATATGTATAGTAATAACATGAACGCATATTAATAGCAGGGATCTTTCCCAAAATCAGTCCCTTACAGCCTTGTTTAATAAGGGCTCACCTGTCGCAGATTATATAATAATCTGAAGCAGGCCATTTCAGGATGATCACCTGCTAGTTATTAGCTTGTCCCATTACGGCTCCTGACAACAACGATGGTATCTTAGGGTTTTACTGCCGTGAACAGATACCATGACTAAGGCAACTCTTATAAGGACAACATTTAATTGAGGCTGGCTTGCATGTTCCGAGGTTCAGTCCCAGGCAGGAGCACGGCAGCATCCAGGCAGGCATGGTACAGAAGGAGCCGAGGGTTCTACATCTTCATCTGGAGGCTGCTAGCAGAATACTGACTTCTAAGCAGTTAGGAAGAGGGTCATAAAGCCCACGCCCACAGTGGCACACCTACTCCAACAGGGCCACACCTTCTAATAGTACCACTCCTTGGGCCGAGCACATACAAACCGTCACAGATGGGTTCTATAGATTGATTGAGAAAAACAAACTTATGATAAGGGTTTGGGGGAGGTTCTGGTGTGGTCTCTAGCTACACAGATAGCACAAAGATCACCAGGCTATTAACCACAGTCATTCCCAGCCTTCTGGGTGAATAACAGGCTATACATCCCTTCCTTTGAAGGAACAACCCTGTGTTAACATTCTGGGTTTCCCTACTGATTATTTGTGAGTTCAAGGACCTGTATGCCTTGTATTACTCCCCCTTTTTTATTTTTTAAAGAGAGAATTGTGACTGTAATAGAGTCTACCATGGTTTAGTGCATTTTCTACATGGCTAGTCTAGCTCTTATAGATGAACATAACAAAATTATAAGAATAGTTAACAGAAAACCAAGGAAAGGGAAAAGCCATCTTAACAGTAATGGGCACTCTAAGGTCACTGCTGGTATTTTATCTCCTTTTGCAGATCATACATTTGACCATCAATAGTCTGAGATAAATCTGATACATTAAAGCAACACATGCCAGAAGTTATTGGTAAACAAGATTATGCTTGAGCAACAAGAAATATTCAGTATCCTTATTTTGTAAAGCTATGGCTATAGATTTCCCAATCTCTTGGCTAATTTCTGCTATTTTTTTTTTTTTGCCATAACACTAGTCGCTTTACTGATCATAGGGGCAATTCTTTAAAACTCTCTTTGTATTGGAGTAATCATTCTGGGACTGGAAATGAAGAAGTACAAAAAACATCTTTAGCATGGCAAACAACACCATACTGTCTCTTGTTAAGGTGTGTTTTCATTCCTACCACTAAGAAAATTTGTATTATACATTGACAAAAAGGGAATTAACACGTAATATAGTTAGTAAGTATAACAGCATCATTTTGGGGTCAGTAGTATCATGTCTCCGTTGTCTCCCCAAGGTTCCTTGATGTCTACTTCCTCTCCTCTTGGAATATCTCCTCTTGATGGGTGTGTTGTCTCCATTCAGACACATTATTTGTCTGGGGGCCTCTGGGATGCTGTCCTAGTCAGATGTGTCAGAGTAGGAGCCATCTGGGACTTCATTCATTTTCTGGGAAGACACAAGCATAACTCCTCCTAATGTAAGTATACTGGAACATTTCCATGGATTAATTTCTAGATCTTTCCACTTAAAATATATTTTAGGCTGTCTCCTTTAGGGAAAAATGCTGTTGTGCAGCCAAAAAAAAAAAAACATTATGTTTTAAAGTGGAAAAAAATAAAGTTAGAATGGGTAAATGTAGCATAATATATGGAAATTTAGGTGGGCGTATATAACTACCTCCCTTTTAAAATCTGCCACTTAAGGATTTCATGGCGTTGTTCCACAATAGCCTGACCCTATTGATTATAAAGGACTCCAGTAACATGATTAATTTCTGTAAATTGCAAAATTCTGTAAAGGAATTCTGAAAGAAAAAGATGCCAGTGAATTTTTAATGGCATTTGACCTTGTTCCACCCCTGTGAGCAGAAGCAACAATCATATTAGAAATGGTTACATGATCATATCTCAAGTGTTCAAATTCTGAACTATGAGTAATATCTGTCAAATGGCATTAGCAGTTAAAACCTGAGTATTAATTCTGTCAGTAGATGGAAGTGGTGTAAGAGACTAATAAGAAAGTGAAGAAGGCCATGAGACTTTTCATAGGCCCCAAAAGAAAGCATTAGTAAATGTTAATGAACCTGGGAAAGGAGAATAAACATGAAAGTGAGTTATGAAAAAATATTGAACTCATTGTTATATAGACATCTGAAGAGAGAGAAATAATTGTGGGTTGGGCTTAAGGCTTTTAGTTTCTAAAAGTGAAACAGTTTGAGCACAATATGCAAAATCAGTTATAATATTCAAAGAATGAGAAACATCTAACAAAAGCTGATTGATTATAGAGTTCAGTATTGAGCTGTATAACCAAGGATGGGTACAAAGTTTTCTCTGCCTGTCTGCCTGCCTGCCTGTCTGCCTGCCTGTATCTGGTGCAGAGGATGTAGAATTTGTATACAAAGTATAAGCTCCTTGTCCTTTTGAAGAGCCATCTATAAAAGCATTAAGAGCAATATCTATAGGATTTTTAGATGTAATTTTAGGTAACATCTGTAGGGTATTGTCAAAAAGTACAATGTATTATGCTAATGCTACCTACCAATTATTACTGGTATGGAAAAATAATAAATCTGCATTTATTTAATATTAGTAGCATAATGATTTCTGTAGGCTCTTTACCAGTAAGTTAAGACATTATTATATTATAAATCTATAATATTATAAATCTATAGTTTCTTATAAATAAAGAGTTACAAATTGTTGCAGAGAATTATGACATGCATACATGTTTATAATACCATCACTTTGTTGATATATAATTTCAGTAGGTGATGAGGAGGAAGAAAGGATAAGTAATTTATAATGAAATAAGGCATTAATTTTATGAGCTACCATTTCAGCAGCAGCATTATTTAGTAAACTAAAACTCTACACTTTGAGTGTTATGTTTCTTATGGAATTTAATCAAGAGTTTTCAGAAATAAATTAAAGATCGGAGTTAAATCTTTAGTAATAATAGGCAGATAAAGATGTACATAGTTGACATAGTTCAAATATTTTTTGGTAAGTAATTGAAGGTACATTGTTTGGGAAATTCTAAGTGGAGGTGATGATGGCAAATTTGTTGTTTAGTAATAGTGTAACATAATTATAAGTTAAATGCTTTATACTTTATCCAAAGCTATGTTCAAATTTTCTATGTTCAAGTTTATTAACTCTAAAAATTAAGCACTCATTTAAGTCGTCATTTAGATTAGATGAGCTGGGGAGGGTAATGTCATCCACATAATGAATGACGAGTGCTTTCAGAAATTTATTCAGTACTGGCTAAAATGCTTTATGTACATTATATTGGCATATATAGAAGCTATTTTTCATTCCTTGTGGGAAAACCTTCCATTGATATCGAGTCATTGGCTGTTGATTGTTTAAAGTAGGAACAGAGAATGAAAATTGTTTTTTTACCAGGATGAACAACAATATGAACTAACTAGTACCCTCAGAGCTCCCAGGGACCCAACCACCAACCAAGGACTATACATAGTGGGACTGATTGTTTTGGCAGCATGTGTATAGTAGAGGATTGCAAAGTTGATCATCAATAGGAGAAGAGGACCTCGGCCCTGTGAAGGTTCTGTGCCCCAGTGTAGGGGAATGCCAGGACCAATAAGTGGGAGAGGGCGGGGTGGCAGGCATGGGGATGGGGGAGGCAACAGGAGTTTATTCTTGTTGTTTTTATTTGTTTGTTTGTTTTTTGGAGGGGAAACTGGGAAAGGAGAAATTTACATGTAAATAAAGGAAATACCTAATTAAAAAAAAAAAGAAAATTGTTTTTTTACCATTAGGATATAAGGGAATAGAGAAAAAGCAGAATAGAGAAAAGTATAATAGTGTATTGCCTTTTAGGAATCAGTAGAAACAGGGAGCTCTCCTAGGTAACCTTTGCTTGTCCCTTTCTTAACCAAATATTTTGTATGTGTATGTATGTAATGCATGTACATGCATATATGATTAAATGTATGTGGGTACACTTTGTGTGTGTGTGTGTGTGTGCACACGCGTGCACATGTCCATATGAAGGTCCAAATTTGATTTCCAAAGTCATTCTTAGTCACTCTCCAACTTATTCATTAAGTCAGGGTCTCTCATTTGTAGCCAGACCTTGTGAAATGGCTAATTTAGCTAGCTATCCTATGTCGGCTTTCTCTATATCTGCCTTCCGAGTAATGGAATTACAGACGGCCACAAAGCCCACCTGGAATCCACAGAGTTCTAGGGATCCAAAATCTTTACCCTCGTTCTTGTGCAGTAAGCATTTTTACGCGCAGAATGGTCTACTCAAGCATGAGGATACTTTTGAAATAAATAAAGCCTATTGTTATTTAGAAGAGGTTTTGGGACTCCAACACGAGTACTGACTCTTTTTGATGAGGACTCAACAACTTCTTTTGCTTTTTCTGTCCAAATGGATTATGTTTCTACCTCAGAAAGGCATCTGGATAAAATCTATTTGTCAATATTCCCCAGGGAATGTGCATCTCCTTTGTGTGAGTTTTAGTAAGGGTAGTTCTTTGAAACTACCTCTTGGGTCACAACAAAGGCAGCGATGACAGGTCCTGGGTACTTGTTTGAGGACTTTAGTCCTTTCCTCCTGAAGGCTTGGGTGACTAAGCAGTTATTGCCTTTCTTCTTGGGAGGCATGACTCATGACATTCCTTAATAATTTTTCATTGATCTGTTTGGGGCAACCAAATTTTATGTTCACCTGGAGTATATCAGCCATTTTCAAATCCTTTATATCTTCACTGGGTGGTCAATTTCTTTTTTGTCTCAGTATGAAGTGAGATTATGTTTAGATGTAGGACAAGTGGTGTTATAGAAATCTGTTAATCTTTGGAGTTGCACAAATTTGGTATATACATCTTCCAGCTTCCCTATATAATCATAAAATTATCTCTCGGGTGTTCCCTGTGGCATATTACTAACATTTTCTGCTGTCCCCTTATGGTGGTGTGTAGTACTACCACTCTCTGGTGCCCACTATGGTGTTTTTGTCCATTTTCTGGTACTCCGCTATTGTATATTCCCACCACTCTCTGGTGTCCCCCTATAGTGTACTACCATCATTCTCTGATGTCTCCCTGTAGTGTATTATCACCTTCTCTGGTGTCCCCACCATAGAGTATATTCCCACCATTTTCTGGTGTTCCCTATAGTATATTACTACTACTCTCTGGTGTCTCCTTAAGTAATGTATTGTCAGCATGCTCTGGTGTCCTCCTGTCGTGCATTACTACCATTCTCTGCTGGGATTCTGTCTTGCTTTTACTTGTGCAATGTGACAGTCTCTGTATTCATATGTGCATCAGTCCTGTTTCCTTGGGGTCATCTACTACCTTCGGCTCTTAAAGTCTTTCTGCCTCTTTTACCCATATTCAGGAGCCTTGAGTGGATGGGTTTGATGAAAGCATAGGGTTGAGTGCTCCAAAGTCTCTCACTCTCTGGACATTATTCATTTGGGGTCTCTGTGCTAATTAACATCTATAAAGACAAACTTCTTTGATGAGAGTTCAAGGACTCATATGTTAAATCATAAACAGAAAGTAGAGAGAGTGGCTCAAAATGGCATGGGTCTTTAAAGTTTTCAAGTCTGCCCATAGGGGGCATACCTCTGCTAACAAAGCCACATCTCTTAAAACTCCCCAACAGCACCACTAACTGGAGGCCAAGTATTAAAATGCCTTAGACTGTGGAGAATTCTCATTCAGAGCACCACAATGTGCTGTTAAAAATGAAGATTTTTTTTCTGTGTGTTTTATTATGACAGTTGTTTGTTGTTTTTCTCTATGTCTGGTTTCTAATTTAAAAAAAAATAGTCTTAAAGGACTTATTAAAGGTTTATTTAAAAACTACCTATGTCAATGTATCTAATTTTTGCATAACATCTAGATTTTAAAGCACAGTTTATGCTTCAATGTGGTTTTAACTGACATTCAACAACCATAATCAGAGACTAAAGCCCATGAAGTTACAACTGCTGAAAGGACAGTCAATATTTTTACCCCTGTCTTTAGGCTAGGGGATGGTGGGACAGCTCTCAAAGCATTCTACAACTTTGATGAAGTGCTTATCTTCTTAACCATATAGGCCATGGATACCTCAGAGGCTGGACTTTAGCCAGCATATAGTGTGCAAATAGGGAGGTCAACACAGAGAAAAATGTACATATTGCTTTTGAGGGAAGGTATATGCCTGACAGGACTTTTACCCAAACTAG
The DNA here is from genome assembly GCA_019843815.1 of Montemys delectorum. NCBI lineage: Eukaryota > Metazoa > Chordata > Mammalia > Rodentia > Muridae > Montemys > Montemys delectorum. The sequence continues at coordinate 1,404 of JADRCD010104003.1, read as the reverse complement.
CGATGGAACAATTGGTCAGAAGACTAAAGGAGTTAGGGGGTTTTGCCTAACCCCAAAGAACCTCAACTGACTTCAAAAGGAGAAATAGTTAGGTTTTGGCTATATGATCTCCGACACCCAGCAGAAAGAATAGCTTTAAAATTTATAATGATAACAATACAAAGCAAAGAAACAAAAATCTTGACTCTGAAAAGAGACAAAAATAATTCGGGTCTCACATCCCTATTAAATCCCACGTGTGGGCAATCACAACAACTCCAGCTATGATACAGATCTATACTCTGCCATGACCCAGCAGTGAGCAGTGCAGAGGAATTGAGGTCAGATTCTAGACTCAGCAGAACCAGGGACTCCAGGTGGCATGTGTTGCCCCTTTACTGGTTTTCTGCTCCAAAATAGCTTATGCGAGGACAAAGAAGCAATGGTAAACATACACCAGATGTGTTCACAGGTCTCAGGGCCAAGTGGGGGCTGTATGCATAATATCCTTACATGTGCTAAACTAGGGGGAAAAAAAATCTTGTCATGGCATTACTTGGGCAAGTGGAGGGAGGCATTTTTTCCTAAGGCAGGAAAAAGTAGAAAAGTCTATGTTATATTCAGGCTCCAAGATCTGTGTATGTAAATACATTCAGATAGATTTATATAAACTTGTCAGTATTGATAACCTTCAATCATGCTTTGGTTTGTTACATTACTTTTCATCTGACAGTGTTGGCACTCAAATGACGAGGCTTTACACTCTCTTCCTGTTAATGTATTTCACCATTATCATTTTTCTTAAAGTTGTTCTTTTTTTTAATCTCACCAAATTATATTGAAAAAAGATTTAATTTATTTTTATTTTATATTTATGGTATTTTTCCTGCTTGTATGTTTGTGTACCACATGCATTCAGTGCTCACAGAGTCCAGAAGAGGGCAGTGGATCCCATGGAACTGAAATTCAGATTACTGGCAATCAAACCTGGGTCTTCTGCAAGAGCAACAATTGCTCTTAACCTCTAAGTCATCTCTCTAGCCCCACTTGCCATATTCTTAATATATATAGCTATCAGCATTTTGTTTTAAAAACAACCATCGTCCTGAGAACAAACTGCAAAGAATGACTATCCTGAAATGAACACAGCCATGTTTTTCATGGTTCTCTCTCTTTATTGGATTATCAATTGACATAATCATCTTATTCTTGCTTAAATCTAGTATTTTAATCTTGTAAAATTTGTGTCACCAAGGACATGCAACTATTTCGAACTAAACTCTCTGTGGTACAGGATTCCAACTATTTCCTTCTATAGAAAATACAAAGCCTCTTTTCCAATCAGCAGATAAAGTTGGAAGTTTTTTGGTCATTCTTAGGCAAGTCTGTGCCTCTCAGCTGGAATTGGCTGTAGACGACTCATTG
>JADRCD010103999.1:0-19920 GCA_019843815.1 Montemys delectorum | reverse complement strand
CTGTTGTATTGTCCTCTGTTGTGGTTAGAGCCCATATACTGTAATACTTATTCATATATATCATCAACTATTAATAAATTGTTACAGATGGCATACATGTATAAATATACACATGTGTATTATACATTAACAATATATACTTACTTGCATACAGTAAACAAAATAGGTACCTTTACCCATACATCATATAATAGTAACATACTCCGAGTCTTAGAATTGGCTCACAAATGCTTATATTTATATTTGGAGACAACAGATAAATTATTAGTGTAAATACTTGCAGCTTTGCCTTCAAATTTGATCTCTTTAGTTTGTCAAGACAGGTCCACATCATCTGCTAGAGTCCCACTGCATGACATAACCTGCCAATCGTGGTTTTGGCTAGTATTTCAAAGGTTACTCTACTCGGTGGCTTCCTTTTCAAAGTGATTGCATTTGCACTGTTGTTATATTATCTCACACCAGCATGTTTTCAGAGAAAAAGGAAAATGTTAGCTTCTATTTTCTTGTGGTTCATGTGTGGTTTTCTGATTAGTAATATTTCTCACCCACAATTTCTCTACAGAAAGCTTTTTTAAAAATATTCCTTATTTTATTAAGAGTGCTTTGTTTTATGTATGTATGTATGTATGTGTGTGTGTGTATGTATGTATGTATGTGTGTGTGTGTGTATGTACGTATGTATGTATGTATGTATGTATGTATGTACACACACAGATAGACATACTGTAGCCAGGGACACAGATTGTTTACATCACTACAGGTTTGAAATGGAAGAAGAAATGAGGGCACCTTTCTCAACAGCTCTTAGCACTTCTTTTTTCATGAGTCACTGCTCATAATTAATATGTCAGCCATTAACTTAAGATCTGAACCCAGAGAGGTCACCATATTGAGCCATATATTGTAGATTAGAAAGAGCATCACCAATATTTTTATTTGGCATCATTGGATGAGTACATTTTATTTTATTTTTTAAAGATTACAAAATAATAGACTTTAGTGTGAGGTTTTCATATAAGGTTCATTTAGTTTATTCTCTTTCCCTCAATTTGCCCCCATAATCACACATCTCTTTCCCCACTTTACCTTTTGTTCCTCAGAAAAATGATTACAAAAGGAAGGTAGATTAGTGTCTTCCAGACACTTGTTGCTCTTTATCAGGAGGCAGATCCTGTATCTTCTTTATATTACAGATCCTTGTGACTGTTAAAACTTCAAAGACAGTCATTTGCAAGGCAACATAACTTCATCCTAGAATTCTCTCCCTTCCTCTCTGTTTCTATTATCTATCTATCTATCTATCTATCTGTCTGTCTATCTATCTATCTATCTATCTATCTATCTATCTATCTATCTATCTATCTTTCCTCTTTCCTTTTGTCTCTTCATCTTTCCTTCCTTCCTTTCTCTTTCATCATCTCTTTCATTCTTTTCTCCCTAGTTTTTATTTCCCCTCAGATTCTAGCCAAGATACCGAGAGGCCATGTATACACACTCTTGCTAACATTCCATTTGACAGATGGCAACCACAACTTCTAAAATTGTAGAATCATTTGAAGGTTCTTTTTCTATGCACCCTCCATCATCCCAGCTGATAACTGTGTATCATAAAGACAATCTATCTCACCAAACCAGTCTGAATCATTCTGTCTTGAGCTGGATAAATTATTATCTTTTTCCTAGCGCTCTTTGTGATAGCTGGTAACGTAACTTGTGAAATCTAGAGCAAGAAGTTAACAAATTTTCTTCATCTTGCTTTAGTGGATTATGTTCTGCTCATGTTTCACTCAAGCTATAAGTATCGAAATCAAAATTAATAAGGATTTGGACAAAAGGGTAAATATTCTTCTACTTGGTTTTAAAACATAAACTATTGTCTAGAAACATAGAAGACTACACACATAAATTACATAATCATTGTGATTTCTCAGTCCACAACACGTCTATGTCTTGGACAGAGTGTGATGTTGTTGAAGGTGATGTCATATAAACTGTCATCTGATATAAATGAAAAATTTCTAGTTGTGGACTAGAACTGGAGTGAAAAAGAAATTCAGTGGGTTGGAACAAACTGATGCGGGATCTGCCATATGCATTCCTTTGAAAATAGTGAAAATTGAAAAGCTTCAGAAACAATTGACTTTCTTACTCATGTATGCTTGATGCTGCGACAACCTGTCTCATGTGCACTGGACTAAGTTTGGGGGTTAGCAGCTCAGCTCCTGTTAGGTCCTCTCTTTCATAAAGAAATAATCAGTTCTTTGACACTGAGGTTGCTCAATCAAAGTATTCAATGCACTTCCTTCATCAAAGGAAAAACTCGTTTTGTTGAAAATGTCATGTTCTGTCAGCATTGCAAATCTGTTCATTGAGTTTCTACTTACACTGAAATATAATTCCAGCAAGTAGGGTGGCAGCTTTGTGAAAGTTTTCTCTTGCAAGTCTTTTTGACATTTAAAAATAGTGTGCCACACTGGCCCCGCTGCATTGTTAGCTATGCCTTGTAACATGGAACTTGATATACCATCAAGTCACAGCCTGATGTACACTTAATGAAGTCTATTTTATTAAGTTGGGATAGTTTCTTATTGTGTAGTTATAAGGTTCTTGCTTAGTGGACATCTCAATGATTTTTTGATATTAAGTTTGTCAAAGTAAAGTAATTCATTGTCTTATGATAACAAGTCCTGGTAATTAGTTGTGCAGTTCCAGGTGGTATGGATTTAGATGGATTTGGATTCATCTCAATTCATTTATTTCAGGACATTCTGTGATTACAAAAGATGGGTCCTTTTTCCCCCTTGTCTGTACAATATGATACTATATTTCTAATGTTCTTCACATTCATCTTAGTTATAATTACAAAGTTTCACGAATCAGAATTGTAAGATGAAATGACTTTGTTTCTCTCCAAATTTCTTTTGATTGTAGAATTTATAGTAGCATTTGAGATCTGACTAAGACATGGCCTGAGAGATTCCTTCAGGCCCATTGTTCCTTTTAAACTGAGTAGGCTTCTATCACATGTCTAAGCAACTCACCTCCCATACTGTGACTGTAGTCAACAAAAGTTAATGAATTTGGATTCCATAGGAAATAATTTGTGTTCTCTGTTTTCTTGGCTTACTATGTTTTTAGTTGCAATTGTGTCTACATTTACATATAGCACCACAGCAGAGTTAATACATGCTCAGAATTCATAGATTGCATGACTGGAAAAATATTCAGGATATGACACATTTTTTTTCCATTCTAGAAATTCACTTACTTTCTTTCAAGAAAGTCCAATTATTAAATATAATGGGACTATAGTCTGGAAAAATAGGGGACTTGTGGAATAACTGAGCACATTACTTGATAGCAGGAAGTTTGGAGGGAAAATTGGACAGAAAAATGTGATAGTAACAGAATCCTGCTACAAAGAAAGGAGTTGTAAAAAGAATAGGTAAATGCTATGTAAAAACTCTGGGCTGGAGAGATGGCTCAGTGGTTAAGAGCACTGGCTGTTCTTCCAAAGGTCCTGAGTTCAAATCCTAGCAACAACATGGTGGCTCACAACCATCTGTAATGATCTGTACTGCCCTCTTCTGGTGTGTCTGAAGACAGCTACAGTGCACCTATATGTAATATATAAACAAATCTTTTTAAAAAAAACTTCAACTGTGTGTGTGTGTGTGTGTGTGTGTGCGCGCGCGCGTGCGTGTGCGTGTGTTGCAGAAGAAAAGCAATGAAACAGTAATCACAATTCCATCATGATTTTCTTAGGAGACACAGAGCTTACTTAGACGCTCATTCTGTGTTGTAAATTCTGGACAGATTGGCTTTCTCCATCAGTAAATAAGGAGAACAGGGACTACGGGGCAGAGCTCAAACTCTAAGCATTATAATCCCTCTAGCACCTGTGGGAAGGGAGGAATGGCTGTTAAGCTGCTGTATCTCTCCATTTTCTGCCCTCTCTCTCACCTCATGGGCTTCTCTTCACACTTGACTAACCTGTCTGCCACCATCATCCATAATATACGTTATAAGCTTGCTAGTGGCTATTTTTTAACAAGTACACATTGCACGCTTTACATTGGAAATCTGTAAAGAAGAGGAATAAATAATAGAAATAATACTTTGTGTATTACTCTATGGAATTTTGTGTATTAAAGAGTATCTGCAGGAGAAAAATCTTATAAAACAAAATTAAAGGTTAAAATGTATTGTGGAATAATTTTTAAAACTCATGCAGGAAAATATTTAAAAGAACATAACTGCAAAATATTACCCAGTCCAATTTTTTGAATAATGTAAAAGGAGACAAAAGACTTTTCAATTCCTGTAGAGAAGTCCTAATTAAAAAAACAATCTTTTAATGTTATTGTATTATTTATTGGGTGTAATTAGAAGGTGGAACACCACAAAAGGGAATTTTTGAAATGTACTTCTTAGAGAATGAGATTCCTATTTATTTTTTTCTATTCAAAGATTGATTTTTTTTATTGAATTAGAAAAATACACAGTCCTTAGATGGTGTTTGTAAGATTTAGAGATTTAAAAACTTGTATATATCACACAAAGTTCTGCCCACAGCCGAGGAAACTACTCCTCTGACTTCAGTATTCCACAAATCACATAAGGGCTTCACACATCTGAGGACAGGATTTTTCTTAACAATATTAACTTTTATCCTTAGTGTTGATGAAAGACAACAACATGGGGAGGGGGGAGGCAACAGGGGTTCGTTCTTGTTGTTTTTGTTTGTTGGTTTGTTTGTTTGTTTTTGGAGGGGAAACTGAGAAAGGAGAAATTTACATGTAAATAAAGAAAATATTTAATAAAAAAAAGACAAAAAAAAAAAAAAAAGAAAGAAAGAAAGACAACAACAAACTGAAAATCTGGTAGTGACTCCTTTCCCCTTCCTGACAGCTAGTGACAAGCCCTTTGACATTGGGTCTCGACCTTCCCCCATCTATCTCCTTCCACTGCAGCCTTTCTCTCCTGTTTAGGGCTCTTGTCTAAGGATATTCTACCTGAACCCAAACCTTCCCACCGGAAGCCCTACAAGCCCTTCTGTCTTTCAACCTTTGATAATTTGGAGGTAATCTTGAGGAGAGGACAGGCATGTGGATTTCACAAATGTGCTCCTAACAAAAACCCTTAAGTATCTTTTTACTATGGTGATCACTTTCTCTGGATAGGTAGAAGCTTTCTTTCCTATAGCAGAAACTCCAAATGCAATCTCTTCCCACCTCACAAATGTTATTTTGCCAACATTTCATCTTCCTAGAGCCATACAATTGGGTAATGGCTCAGCATTCATTCATCCCCAAAGTTAGCGTTGAGGGTCGTAGGAATACAGCAGTACCCCGTATTCCCTACCACACCCAGTACTTAAAAAAAGTAGAAAAGAGCAATGGACTTAAGACCCAGAATGAAAACTGTCTTGTGAACATCTTTCTTGGACTCAACTTGTTCTTCCAGCCCTAACTTTCATTCAAGCCATGCCCTGACCCCCTTTTCCTCAGTCCATTTGCGTTCATGTAATGCCCTCCTTTTGGGTGTGTGTGTGTGTGTGTGGGAATTTATCTTCTCTGTATCCAGCCCCACCCCATGGCCACTTATTTTCTCTCTCTTAAATCATATTCCCAGGGAACATGTTGATACCGTCTACCCTCAGTCATCTACTGACCCTTTCAACCAAAATTCTCCCAAGTACCTTAACTTTCCCTTCCACCTCCATCTTAACAGATTTACACCCAGATATCAGATATGATCCAAGAATCAATCTTGGTCCTGCAACTACTCAAACACTAGCTCTCCTTACCCTGGTGGACCTGCAAAACCAAAGGACACTTTACTTGTTGGCCACTGAAAAGGGAGGCAATTGCCTCTTCCTGAATGAAGACCGCTATTACTAAGTGAGCTAGTCTGGCTGATTGGAAGAGAGGACTCTTATATGAACTGGCTTATAAATAACGCCTCCAGATCCCTATACCTTCTTTAGAACTCTTGCTACTACCTCTCCTTGGCCCGCTGGTCTCTGTACATCCCATAACAATGATTGTTCTTTGTCTCTTCAGGTTCCTTCAGGAGAAAATTGGTGAAGTAACCCAACAGTCAGTAAACATCAACAAAAGACTGAATGATCAGGTCTAAAGTGCCCCCCCACACACATACACAAATAACACTGCTGGTGTCAACGTCCTGAACACTTAAGAATTCTTCTTAAAGTAGGTTTTGCAAAATCGAAGCCTAAATGCCAGTTTCTGGGAATAGTGCCTATAGATTTTATCACTTCAACAAAAACACCCAGATTAATTCTCTGTAAAGTTGTCTTTGAGCCTTCCAAGAGTGTGTCAAGTGTATGCGTTTGGATCATAAGATGCTTCCTCTGAAAAACAAATAAACAAACAAAGAGCAAAAGTAAGACTCTCTCAACAAAATGGGTTCAGATAACCATACCATGATACATGAGCACAACTTATGTTCATGTGGTCCCCAGGTTCCAGCACCAAAACATAGTTAATATGAATAGCCTAGATAATATATGTGTTTCATTTGCTATAGCCAAAGTGCTTAGGAAACTAGTAAGGGTGTATGAAGAGCAGGGTTTCTAGGAGGAAAGGTATAATACAAGGATGTGAGGTAATAGGTAGAAATGTTTTAAATGGAAAAAGAAAGTATTAAATGGATTTGAGGATGGAAAAGGAAGGGAAGAAAAAGGCATAGCAGGAGGGATAACCAATGATAAGGCTTTGAAAAAAGCCATAGGGGAACTTCTTATTGTAAAACTTTTATAAAACATATGTATTCCTAAAACACATTATACACACACACACACACACACACACACACACACACACACACACACATATATATATATATGTTTGGTCTTCTTCTATGTATTGTAATGCTAAATACTGGCCCCCAAGGCCTGGTTGCCACCAGGGACAAGAGAATCTGCATGTAGACCCAAATGATGCTATGTGACTTTGCTTCCCAAGTTATCCCTGATTGGTGAAGAAAGATGCCTATAGCCTATAGCTGGGCAGATTTGACATGGGGGTGGGCTTGTTGTCTTAGGAGAACCATGACAAGGAGAGAAGGTGGAGAGAGCAGAAGATGCAATGGGTAAGAATCTTCAAAATGAGGGCTGGCCAGTTGGAGTTAATAGTAGTCCAGATGGAACTTAACAAGTTATAACTCAGAGTTATTGATAGGGAAGTGTCCATAATAGCATAGAGGGTAGATATCTACCTAGCTCTAGTGAAGATTTATTTTATTATAAATATAAAGGTTGTGTGTCTTTTATCTAGGAACTGAATGATCAAAGGCAGAATAGAAACCCTAGATGGAAATTCAATACTTTCTATAACATTACCCTATAATGTAGGAAAAGGGTCCCTACCAGTTATAATGTGCTAGTAAATAAAAGTCTCAAACACCAAGACTGGATTATCTCTTTTTGAGTTCTGGCCAGTGGAGTTTGATAGATTCCAAACATTACATTGTTCTTAGTTACATTCCAGAACATACCTGTAAGTAATTATTGCTAAAGCCTTGAGTCTTAAAACATGGAGATTTACCTGGAATTTACCTGGAAGCTTTGTATCTACTGGCTAGCTCTCATAGAGGTGGAAGGTACTAAGCAACCTACTGGAATAGAAAGGTAATCACCAGTCTTACCCAATTGTGAACGTTGAGAACTACCATAATGACAATACTGGAAAGAATCCATTGATACAAAGTTACATAAAAAATGGAGGAGTACACAAATACTTTCTGATTATATTTTAGTCTCACTCTTTGAGATAGAACATATACTTGGCAACTTTTCCATGAAGGCATAGGGATTACTGTAGAAGAGGCATGGAAAGATTGCAAAGCCAGAAGCTGTGAGTAACTACCATGAAACAATATTTTCCAGATACCATAAAGAATTCTCAGATTTAAAAAATGGTATTTATTGCAATTTGGGCACTATTTTTAGAGTTGCATACATCTGTCTAAATCAATAAACTACATAATTTATATGTATGCGTTTTACCATTTGTAAATTATAACTCAATTAAATCAATCTACAAAGTAAAAAAAAAAGTAGTTGCATAGTGGCAGCACACACTAAAATCTGTATAATCTAAAGTTTGATAAAATTCCCAGTGTAAAGCATGGAAGTTAGGCGTAATATACCATTCTTAGCTCAACAGTTATTGGCCTCAGAAGTAGGTGCTTCTGAGGGGTGAGTCAATTATTTTTAAGAGTCTGACCTCTAGTAGGTAAACCACATTCCAAGATAGGTAACACGGCCAATACTATCTGGGCAACACACGTTGAACTCAGTGTGTTAAAAGAAAAAAAGATGCGGAGTTGAATTGGTAGGGAGATGGGATGGATCTGGGTTAAGTTGGTAGAAAGAAGGGATTATGCCTAAAATACATAGTATAGATTCTCAAAGAACTTATAATAGTTATTTAAAAATATCTAGACATGTAAATGATCATTATTTGCTTTTTAAAAAATGTTATTTTATTGGTAAGTTTCACATCATATATGTCAATTACAACCATTTCTCTATCACTCCATATCTGTCCTCTGTCTTTGCAACCTCTCCACAAAAAGAAAATGAATAGCAAAACTAAAAAATAATTAACAAAACAAAATAAATCATAGAAAACATCTCATTGCAGAAGCTATATTGTGTCAAACTGTCTCCTACAGTATACTCTTTTGTTCACACATATTTACTTGCACATGTTCATTGCTATGAGTCATTGGTCTGGTTCAAGTCCTCTGGATTCTGCTGTACCATCAGTAGGAGATTCTCCACAAGACTCCTCTTGGCTATCTTTTTCCTGCCTTGTGTCATGATGATCCAGTAGCTTTGGATCTGAAGGATGGGCCTTTTCACACACTCCATCAGTTCACATATGAAAACAGGATCTGAGCCTGGGTAGTAGAATTGGTCAGTCCATCAGCTCTCCCACAGCTGCACCTCCAGGACAAGTTCTCCAGCACAGCCCCAGCTAGCTTACCCAGTGATTGCTGGGAAGGGCTAGGGTCATCTCTCCTTCTCTGTTGCTCTCCATCCTGCGCACTGGTACCCACACCACCTGAAGTAGAAACTTAAGGGTTCTTTGAAAAGTCAATTAGATGGTGTTCTCATGGGGCAAAGACATGAAGAAGCATTTCATTAAAGTGGGCACAGGTGTGAAAGGCTAAGACTGACTTGTAAGGGAATGTTTTGCTGAAGCAGACACAGAAGAGTGGATGCTCTGCTAATGCAAGCATGTGAAAGGACATGTGATGAAAGATTCTTTTCTAATGACAGGCTTGTATTGGTCTTACTTACATTGTGTAGTTGAGCTGCATTTGTTGGGACACCATAGAGAGAAACACGCCAAAAACTTCTGGTGGTGTGCTGCAGTTTGTTGTCGTTTCCAAGGACTTGGACTGATTGGATGCATGTGCTGAGGACACGTGATATTTGGAGGACATAAATAAGACTCCATGGAGTGTCAGAGACAGAGCTTGGCTCGCTGGTACAGACAGCTGTACAACACTTGTGGGTCTTACATGTTCGCTCATCTTTGCGTTCCTGAGGGCTGAGAACTTCTTCTGGTGTTCCTGTTGGTCCCTCCTGCTGACTTGAGCTGAGGCTGAGGCCTGGCTGTGTCTGCTAGGTCCTGTCATCACTGTTGTGGACCTGACTGTACTGAACTGGACAGCTAATGTATCCGTGAGGTGTTTCCAAGTGGATCAAGCTGCCACTGCCTGTGAACTGAGCTGCTCTTTTCCAGACAACACAGGCGGGAGTTGCTCCAAAGAACCTTTCTAGACAGGTCTACTCCTCCCCACCCCCAGCCCCCACCCCTGTATCCTTTCCCACTACCTCTGATGGGTTTTAGGTTACAAGGAAGATTAAAGCATTTAAAAACCATCGTTAAAAATGAGGTTTGAAAAAAATGAAAGTTACATCACAAGAGCCAGCTCTACTGTGCTGCCTAGTCAAGGTGCGGTAGCTGCAGTTTGGGAGAGTGGGGCCAGGTCTCCAGAGTGCCATAGCTAGTGAGGGGAGGGGTCACCTCTGTACAGTTCTTGGGCATCTCCGTGGCTCCAAGCAGCAGCCCAGATGAAGGAAATCTGAATGGTCTTTAGTGGTAATACAAGATAGGACACTGGCACAGCCGATAGCATAGCATAGCAGCATAGCCGCTGAACCAGACATGGTCCTCACTGGCACCATGGGCTGGGACCTCCTTATGGCCTCAGGTGGCAGAGCTACCTACTCACAGTAGGCTACTTCTCTCCACCCTCACATCTCCAATTTCACTTTTTTTTCATAATGCTCAAACTGTTCCATTTCACGTTTTCTCCCATCTTTCTGCTACATACTTGTGGTGGACTGTAGTGGTGGTTGTATGGGCAGACCCCGCCTGCCCATGCTATGTGGCGTGGCGACGGAGCAGCATTTCTTAGATTTTATTAAAATTGTTACAGAGTAGGAGTTTATACCATAAGGAACTTAATAATCTAAAAGAAAATGCCAACAATTTCATGAGTCATCCAGCTAAGGTAATGCTTTAAGAAAAAGCTTTAGACAAAATGAAAGTAAACTATGCTTCCTAATAAGTGGAATGGTAGCTATCACCTTTGATGTTGATGGAATCATCTAAATTTCTTGGAATGGAGAAAAAGAAATGTCAAGTTGACCTGAGAACAAGACATAAAAATGCATCCAGAATCTACGTGAGGTAACAAATATAAAATGTAAAGTATGTATGACCTTTTGTATCACAGCCTGTCTGATGTAGTCAGAATCATTTATTTTAATGGTGACTCAGTATTAAAACAGATTAAGCACCTTTTACTGTGTTAGTAACTGTGACTGTCCTTAGGATGTAAGGTTCACAGTTCTTGGATTGTGCCCTCAAGGAATTCTTTTTGTAGGTAAGTCACATACAAACAAATGCAATTCCTGCTGAAAAGAACATGATAAATCCCTTACATATGCTACAGTGACGGAACAGTGATTAATTGTGTAACTCCTCCCAGTGACAGGAAGGAAGGTCAGGTGAAGCCCAGGAAGCCCAGATTTCTGTTGAAAACCATGAATGTTGAGATGTAAAGATCTTATAAGTATTCTGGATTAAAGATGTTGACTTAGCTTGATTATTTTGCCAAAACTTCCATGCACATTCATAGGATACTTTACTAGGTGGATAGATTTATGAAAAATGATGATAAAGGAATATTTCATAGTTCATATATTTCATATAATGATGTCAATCCCACATAACCTAGAGGTAGCTACTCAGATTTCAGGAGTACCTGTAATAGCCTGATGACTTGCTTCTTCCATTCTGATAATATGCCTTTAAAAACAATGTCCTTTAGGGTTCAATGGACCATGAAATAGTCTCTGTAAAAGTCCCCCTGGTGCCAGCACAGAGACAAACATTCATTCTGGCTGTCAGCTGTAAGAACTGGGAAGAAATGGAGCACATTTATTATGTACTGATATATTCTGACTAGATAATCCTTTTTAGTTGGAGGCACCGTAAAAGAAAAGTGCAGATTACAGTTGGCAAACTAGTAAAAAGTAAAATTCAGTTCAGCTGCACCAATTTTACTTCCAATTTCACAGCTGGATAATCTTCTTTATAAACTGCTATTTAAAAGTTTGGCTGGCAATGAATACACTATTAAATAAACAATTTATAGTATCATAAAGTCAGATGAAGGGATGGACTTCCACGTAATTTTTTCATATTTTCAAAATGTGATAATTCTGCTCCATGTTCAGTAGTTTAATTAAGAAACTAATAAGGATCGGCACTGGTATTTGCATGAAAACGCTATTAGAGTTAAAATTCTATAAACCGTTTTACTTTAGGCAATGTGAAGTGGCCACTTTTTGTGCTTCAAACTGTGAAAAATGAATTCTAAGTAGTAAAATTCTATATTATGGAATGCAAAATAAAATAAGTGAATTAATTGCTCTGTAGCTATAATCCTTAAAAACAGGGACAAACATTTTTAGAGGAAATCAGGGAGAACTGTCTGAATGTTTCCAGCAAAGCACAGCAACAAGTTGACTCAATGGCAGTCTTTACAGAGAAAGGCACCCACGTTCACTTGCACTTTGTATCACTGAAGGTCTCTCAGAATTTCTCTAAACTGTTATGTTTTAAGATGGAAGCTTGCTTCTTCTTCCATAGCTTAACCACTACCTCATCTTTTCCTGTGACAGGATGTCCCTCAGAATCTCACTCTGTGGTGAGTGTTTTCTATTCAAGAGCCGGGGGTGTGGGGGTTGGGGAGCATGACTTAGATGAGACTCAGAGTATTCTCCTCTTAGGCTGTTTATATCTGTTCTGTAGCTGCTTCCTTGTAATCGAGACATTCCCTGCTGTATGATGGAGGGAGCTTTGGGGGGCTCAGGAAGCCAATAGAATGTACAGGACCCACAGTGACCACTCAAAGTTATTTTTTTTCCATTGTATAGCTTCTGGTGAGTTAGGCATGCTACAGTCTAGCTACACATGCAGAATCTGAGACTGGCTCTGATTAAACTTGGCGGATCATAAAACAAACGAACAAACAAACAAACAAACGGCAAACAAGACATAAGTGTAGAAAGAAAGTTTATTCTGCAAAGACAGAAGCCTTTCTGAAGAGTGAGGCAGTGAGTTTGACCAGAATGTGTTATATACATGTGTAAAGTTGTCCAAGAATTTTCTTTTAAAGGATAGCGATTCTGAAAAAAGAAGCAGGTAATGGGACCAAAATTAAAGTTTTAAACTACATTTGTTTTGCCAGAAGCAGCATGGAAAAGTGACACCATTGTTCAACCATTCAACCAAGGACTTAGTGTAGCATACAAACAGAATGACTAAATGGTTTTCCTGAAAGCCAAGGAGACATTTTGTTAGCCAAGAGCAACACAATCAATATTACTTGCTCATGACTTCCATTTCAAGATGGTAGATGGTAGATAGGATATATGCTAAAATTTTCCCTCACTCAGAACAGACTATTGTAGTTTGAGTACAAAATATCCCCCAGGAGCTCATGTTATAAAGAGTTGGTCCCCAGACCAATCTATTACAGTAGCTCCTGGAAACCTTGGGGGGGGGGGTAGGGCCTAGGTATAGGAAATAGGTCTTTAGGAATATGACTTTGAAGGTTATAGCTGGTCCTCATGCCTCTCCTTGATTTCTGTTTTCTTTGTACCATTAAGTGAGCAGCCTCCTCCTCACACACTTCATCCATGATATTCTTCTAACAATAGTCTCAGAAACGGGAGGCCAAAAAATCATTTTTCTTCACTTTCAATGTCTATTACAGGTATTTTTGGTGACAATTTTGAAAAGTACTTACCATCGAAATACAAAGACACCATAGAATTTCTGACACTACTCAAGGCTGAATACAAAATGAATGGAGATAGTCTCACGGGGGAGAGGAAGAGAAAGACGAAGAAAACTACAGTCCGTAGTTTCACCAAGGAGATCAGAATTTGAGCTTTCCCTCATCATTACCAGGAAGGAGAGATACACACAGAGGGCAGGAAAAAAGAGGGATGGGAGAGAGAATAAGAGAAATACATGCCTCAGAACTATATATTTCTTAATTTAGGCCCTTCCTATGAATTGTCTATTATACCATGAACTAATCAATGCATTTCCTCACTCATGAGGTTATGTCCTCCGTAATCTGAGAGCATCAAGCCCCACCTCAGAACTGCAGCCCCTGCTGCTGAGTCATCTGAGAGCATCAAGCCCCACTTCAGAACTGTGGCCCCTGCTGCTGAGGGGCTGCTTTGCGGCTATCCAGCCACTGGACTTCTTGGTTACCAAGAAAGATTGAAGAAACAAATAGTAAGACATTCATTCAGCTCCTTAAGTTCTTGAATCACTTTTCAGATTTATATATCAATACAAATGTTACAGTCTCTAAATTCTGCTTTCTTTTTTGAAAAGTCTATATATGTGCCTTCGTGTAGTTTTTTCTACACCTTCCTTCTCAGCTTAACTGTAGTTTACCTCTTCATGTGTGTGCCTGTGCGTGCATGCACACATAAAGACACACAGACACAAAGACACACACACACAGACACACACACACACACAGAGACACACACATACACACTCAAAACACACACATCTACCAACTGACCAGTCACTGCGACTGCTTCAATGTAGTAGTGCCCTTGTTTTCTCTGCTTGGCATTTGTCCTTAGAGATGACCCCCCACCCCCGACAGTTTGTTTTCTTCTCAGCATGTGCCATTCATACACTGTTTAGTGAGCAAAATCATTCTGGCAAGCCGACTTTGACTAATGACTATAGTACACACCAGCTGGAGTTAATGTCACATGATTAAAACCTATTTTTACTTGGTGTTTCTCTGTTTTGATGAAAGCATTTTTCTTTATTAATGCCATCTAAGAATTTGCTTTCTGTTCAGTATTTTCCTAACATATAATTTCATTGAACTCAGTTTCACAAATGCCAGGGTGTGTGAAAACAAATAAACAAGATGACTCATTAACATTCCTCTCAAACAGACTTTCATTCCTAGTTTTTATCATTTAGTCAATGTACCATGATCACTTTCATTTCCTTTTCAAGAAAGATGCCCAATCAGATTTTGCTTTTGCAAAGTTTCTATCCTCCCATTCCTTGCCTCTGAGTAACAACCATCTCTTAGGATTCTGATGGGATCACCTTTCAAGCCCTCCACCAAAGCACTACTGGATTATTTCTTTCTTGAAGGATAGATTTAAATAATAGCTAAGTACTTAAAAGTCTGATTTATTTCTCTTGTTAATGTTGTGTTCAAAATATTCAAACTCCTATTATCTAGCTTGAAAAATTTGATTATTAGGCACAATTATCTTTCTGTGCTACAGGACATTAGATGTTTTTCTTCCCACTCAACCTCACTGTTGTAGCAATTAGCCACGTTGACCTAAGCTCTCTGTCTGCTATACCTCTGCCAAGCATTAGAAACCACCAATCTAATTTTTACTTCTTTGAACTTTAGCTTGTATATTTAATGGAGATCACATGCTGTTCATCTTTTTAGGGCAACCTTTTTCACTTTGGAAAAATATGTCCCAGGTTTTACTACATTGTGGCAAGTGAAAAAAAACCTGCTTTTTTTTTTTTTTTTTTTTTTAAATAACAGAAAAACAACTCCATTGTATACCTGTACCACATTGCTTTAACTTCTTAATTCATTGTTGACATCTAGACTGATTCCATGAATCTTAGCTACTCTTAGATCATGTGCCCACTGCTTTAAGAGTGATGCTGCCCCCCCCCCACAAGAGCTTAGTAACCCCTCCTGTAAGTAATAAAACACACAGATTTAAGTAGGAATAGAGTTGTTAAGGCTAACAAGCCCAAGACAAAGGAGATTTATCCATGCCTCCTATGAAGCCCTGGTCCTGACTTACAGCAAGGTAAGCAGAAGCCCCTCCTTGTCTACCTCTGATCTTCAATTATAAACTTAACTCACTAATGCCTCCAAGTCCACATGCCACCAAATGACATATTCTCAATACTAAAGCCGTATGAACTTAGAGAGCGACTCACTCATTTCTGAAAGTTACATAAGCAAGGATACCCTTCTGTTTCCCAGGCTTCTCACTTCCCCTCAAAGCCTGCATCATAATGGTCAATGTGAATAAGGAATCTGCTTCGTGGGAACTTAGCATCAGCCCTGTTTCTTGCATCACCTCTCTCACTGCTTCTCTGACAGCCATGTATGCAATGTTGCAATAAACGTGTCAGCATCTCTCCAACACACAGATTTCAGTTCTTTCAGACACTTCTTATACTAGTGCTGCTGGTTCATTCTTTAGCTGGAGTTTCATTTTCTGGAGCAATGATTAGTGTTCGTAGTAATGGCTATACTAATTTACATATCCACTATTAGCATAAGGACTCCTTTTTACATAGTTTTGCCATTTGTTGTTGTTTTGTTAAAAGCCATTGTACCTGGAGTAAGACCATGCGTCACATTGGTTTAGACTTGCATTTCTTTGGTGGCTAATGATGGTGAACATTTTCATATACTTGCAGGCTATATGTATATTTTCTTTTCAAAAGCTTTTATTCATATCATTTGGTCATTTTAAATCACTTCTTTGGTCTGTTCTTTCTTTCTTTGATGTTGAATTCACTCATAATTTGGAAATCAATCTTTTGTTGGATTAGCAAATACTTTCTCCCTTTCTGCTGTTCTTCTTTCTCTGTTTAACATTTCTGGCGTTATGCCTTTTAATTTGATTAATTTCATTAATGTGTTTTTCTAAGCCATCTGCCCAGATAAGGCCATGTCCCATTCTAGGCTTCTCTACATTTTATGAAGTCTGTGGTTGTATGTAGGCTGGATATTGACTTGAGAGATTCCATTGTTTTGAAAGTAGCTTTTAACTCCAGTGTGAGAGTGGAGGATGATTGTGCTCCTGGATAGACAAGTAACTGACTCCATTACCACTCACACAGCACAAGCTGATGAATGTCTATCCCTGTTAGGAGAAAAAAAATGGCGTACTGTAAACTTAGACTGTATGCCCACCAGTTTGTATTAGAATCATATTAAATAAACCAAGCTCAAGAATTTTTTGGAGATGCAAGATCCAGGAAAAGGTGGAACAACTCCTTCTCTTGGACAAAGTGATGGACACTGCAATGGTAAGGCCCCATCCCTGTCTCAGACACCTGGTATATGAATAAAAGACTAACATACAGAAAATTCCCAACTCTTCCTTAGGCTTCTGCTCAGCTCAGTCTCCTACTGTTAATAGGAACTACTCTACTGCCAAATATGCTCACATATCTAGTCTTAAAACATACCATTTTTTTTTTTGCGCTCCAAACTGCTTCGGATTTTTCATATCTGTGTTTAACTACATCTTTGCTCTCAAACCTGACTGTTCTACAGCCTGATCTCTCTCTTCATTGTGGCTTCTTTATCAGGTTGGCCCTGAGTTCCTTACCTGAGTGACACAGAGTCTACTCACAGTTCTCTAGAACCATGTGATGATTTGAATATGCTTGACCCAGAGAGTGACACTATTAGGAGGTGTGGCCTTGTTGGAGTAGGTGTGTCACTGCAGGTGTGGGCTTTAAGACCTTCATCCTAGCTGCTTGGAAGCAAGTCTTCTAGCAGGCTTCAGATGAAGATGTAGAACTCTCAGCTCCTCCTGCACCATGCCTTCCCGGATACTGCCGTCCTCCTTCCTTGATGATAATGGACTGAATCTCTGAACCTGTAAGCCAGCCCAAATTAAACATTGTCCTTATAAGAGTTGCCTTGGCCTTGGTGTCTGTTCACAGTAATGCAAATCCTAAGACAATCCACTTCTGATATGTACTGCATTCTGTAGTAAACTCCTTAATTTGTATTCGTTCGGCATTCTGCATTTATGCATACATGGATATGTGAGCCTTATTTATGCTGTATGATATGTGAGTTAATATTAGCAATTAAGATTAGAATAAATGAATTAAATTTGCCTTGGTCAAGTTACCAAGGAAGTAGGATTATCTGGCATAATGCTGCCATAAAAACAGCTGAGCCTTGTAAGTTTATTAATACTGAACATATTCTAATTTTGTGGAAAGGCACAAATATTTTCATCTGTGTTTCTCGTATAGTGTGATCATGAAGCCTTCTCCACGTATTGTTGGAAGTAAAAATCTAAGGTTCAATAACTACACTAACACTACACAAAGAATGTCTGGACAATATGAAACTAAATTGGCTTTTGCGTTTGTAGAGGTAAGCAGTTGAGAAGCAATCACACCAAACAAGTTATTCCATAGGCTTTTCTCCTAACAGAATAGTTTTTCCTATTGGTTCAGGGTTTGACCTCACAGTCTTTTAAGACTGGTTAGTTTTAAAAGAATCAGTACATAAGTAATGAAGGGCCTGAGTGGAGCAGGGCCTCTGCATAGGTAATATTTGACAAAGGTGTAAGGAGAAAAACAGCATTATAATGGTTACATTGCTGTGATTATTATTTTAAAAGAAATACTTGAATTACTTACAATTTTCTTATCTCTCCCCCATCTTTATTACACCAGGGACTCTTCAAATTTCAACAATGTTACCTGTCAATTGTGGTTATATAAGTTGCAGTGAGTTGTTTAGTTAATGCTATTGCTTGAAGTCTCTGTTCTAATTCTGAACACAGCAGAATATGCAACACCCCATTAGACTATTGTCTCATTGTGCTGGCTAGTTTTTGTCACCTTTACACAAACTAGAACCACTTTTAAAAAGCAGATCATAAGAGGAAAGACCCTCTATTTGATTTGTAGGCAAGCCTCAGGAGTGTTTCCAGGATTAATTATGAAGGCTGGAGGGCCCGGCCACTATGGGTCATGTCACTCCTGTCAGATGGCCGTGACTTATAAGAGAAAGCAGACTGAGAACACCATGGGATTAAGGCACGTAAGCAACTCCTCCATGGCCTCTACATCAGTTCTTCCTTTAGGATTCTGCCTTGAATGTTTATCCTGACTTGACTCAGGGATGTACTACAATTGTAGGGTGAAGTAAACCTGTTCTTCTGCAAGTGGTTTTTGGTTAGTGTTTTATCAAAGCAATAGAAAAGCAAAATAGAATGCCAAACTACTGTATATATGGTTGTTAAAGTAGATATCATTATTTCTTTCCATTTCCTAAATCATTTTTCAAATAGTAAGGCTTTATCTATTCCTGGATTTTTGGCTCTTTAGAGAGAGCACAGTGACTTTGTTTGGTAATGGTTCTATCTGGAGTTGAATCATTAGGGATAAAGGTATAATATTGTCCTTCTGTTATCATATAGAATCTACATGTATAATACTGTCCTTCTGTTATCATATAGAATCTACATGTTTTTAGCCAAACTCTTGTCTAATTCTAGTCTATTCTAAGCCATGTCTCTGGGGAGACTGAGTTGTTCAGCCTTCTTCTGATAGCATTGTGGTTATACTTAACAGAACATTGCTATTGAAAAAGATACAGTTGATCCAATCTATATTTTTATTAGTAGTACACCACCAGAACAAGTTCTACTCAAAACCAGGTGCTATTTTGATCTGGGCTTTGAATTAATTCAGGACCCCAAGAAGCACTATGTCACATATGTAAATATGGACATCAAATGAGCCTTCTAGAATTTAGAGCCATAATTTCTTTTAGAAAGTGTCTTGAGATGGGGTAAAAAATAAATGTCTAAAAGTCATAGTGAAAGTGATATTCAATTATTCTAAACTATAAGTCTGTTTCCAATAAACTCTTAAGACTTTAAATAGAGGTTTTCCACTATATAAACAGATGTATGTTTGCAGGAACGATAACTTTGGCTTATTAGTCATATGCTGAAAACTGTAGCTATACCCAATTATACTGTCCAGTGGAGGAGTTCACTCATTCCACCTAGAGATGAAGCAGGAGATGGGGGTTGTGTGGCCCCCAGAGATAGTTGTTTGGCTTTGTTCTTGACTGGAGAATTAGTAGTGATGAAGTTCACTAGCACTCATTGCCCTAGGTCTTTTGGTCTTGGAAAAGACCCAAAGCTTGAATAAGCTTGAACGGCTCCCTTGAGGTAGCCAAGTGAAAACCTCCTTTGTTATAAGATTTGATATCATTTTTCTCTCTATGGGAGGAGCTATTTCCCTTTGAGATTTTGGAAACTATTAATTATATGTTCTTCCTCTTTAGGGGAGGTAAATTTGGGATCCTCTGCATGGAACATAGATCCTTTCATAGCCTCATCTGCTAGTGTTTCCTTTGGCCACCACAGAATGTCCTTTCTGCTGTCCTGAACTATGGAGCAACAATTTTTTTTCAGGTAACATTAACTTATCTAAAAGTACTTAGATCGTTATCTCCTTAGGTACCCAGTCTTGCTCTTTCCTATAGTGA
>JADRCD010103991.1:0-10742 GCA_019843815.1 Montemys delectorum | reverse complement strand
GGGGACGTAGGAGTATGAGCAGAAGCAAGAGATGGTCACACACATCTGAGCATCCCCTAAAATGCACACAGTCCAATGTTTCTGAAGCTGAAGGTTTAAGAGTAGAAATGGAACAAAGTTGGCATGTATGATAAGCTGTAAGACTACAACACTCACTAGGGACGAAGTCATAGAACACTGCAAAACACTCTAATAAAGACCTTAGTTTCTGTATTTTTTTTTTCTTTCATATTTTTATTGGATATTTTCTTTATTTACATTTCAAATGCTATCTCCCCTTTCCTGGATTCCAACCCCCCTCTCCAAGAAAAACTCTGTCCAACCCTCCTCCTTCTGTTTCTATGACGGTATTCTACAACCTACCCACGCACTCCCCGCTTCCCAGCCCTGGCGTTCCCCTACAGTGGGGCATCCATCGAGCCTTCAGGTCCAAGGGCCTCTGCTCCCATTGATGCCTGTCAAGGCCATCCTGTGCTACATGTACAGCTGGAGCCATGGGTCCCTCCATGTGTACTCCTTGGTTGATGACTTAGTCCCTGGGAGCTCTGGGGAGTCTGGTTGGTTGATATTGTTGTCCTTCCTACGGGGTTGCAAACCCCTTCAGATCCTTCAGTCCTTTCTCTAACTCCTCCACTGGGGACAACATGTTCAGTCTAATGGTTGGCTGAGAGTATCCATCTCTGTATTTGTCAGGCTCTGGCAGAGCCTCTTAGGGGATAGCTTTCAGAAAGTACTTCTTGGCATCCACAATAGTATCTGCATTTGGTGATATGGGATGGGTTTCCAGGTGGTGCAGTCTTAGCCGGCCTTTCCTTCAGTCTCTGCTCCATACTTTGTCTCCATATTTCCTCCTAAGAGTATTTTGTTACCCTTTCTAAGAAGAACCAAAGCAGCCACACTTTGGTCTTCCTTTTCTTGAGTTTCATGTGGTCTGTGAATTGTATCTTGGATATTACAAGCATTTAGGCTAATATCCACTTATCAGTGAGTGCATACCATGTGTGTTCTTTTGTGACTGAGTTACCTCACTCAGGATGATATTCATAAATTCATTGTTTTTAATAGCTGAGTACTACTCCATTGTGTAAATGTACCACATTTTCTGTATCCATTCCTCTGTTGAAGGACATCTGGGTTCTTTCCAGCTTCTGGCTATTATAAGTAAGGCTGCTATAAATATAGTGGAGAATGTGTTCTAATTATATGTTAGAAAATATTTTGGGTATATGCCCAGGAGTGGTATAACTGGGTCCTACGGTAGAACTATGTCTAATTTTCTGAGGAACCACCAGATTGATTCCAGAGTGGTTGTACCAGCTTGCAATCCCACCAACAATGGAGAAGTGTTCATCTTTCTCCACATCCTTGCCAGCATCTGCTCACCTGAGTTTTTGATCTTCGTCATTCTGACTGGTATGAGGTAAAATCTCAAGGTTGTTTTGATATGCATTTCCCTGATGACTAAGGATGTTGAAAATTTCTTTAGGTGCTTCTAGGCCATTCAATATTCCTCAGTTGAAAATTCTTTGCTTAGCTCTGTACCGCATTTTTAATAGACGTATTTGGTTCCCTGGAGTCTAACTTCTTGAGTTCTTTGTATATATTGGATATTACCCCTTGTGGTGGTTAAAATAAGAATAGCCCCCACAGACTCATATGTTTGAATGCTTGGCCATAAGGGATGGCCCTATTAGGAGGTGTGGCCTTATTGCTGGAGTGTGGCATTGTTGAAGGAAGTGTGTCACTGTGGGGATGCACTTTGAAGTCTCTTATGCTCATACTATGTCCTGTATGGCTTACAGTCCCCCACTACCTGTGGATCAAGATGTAGAACTTTCAGCTCCTTCTCCAGTACCATGTCTACCTTCCTGCTATCAGGCTCTCACCATGATGAGCATGGACTAAACCTCTGATTCTATTAGCCAACTCCAAGTAAAGGTTTCCTTTTTAAAGAGTTGTCATGGTCATGGTGTCTCTTCACAGCAATAGAAACCCTAACTGAGAAAATGAGGCTTAAGTGAAAAATAAAACTGAGGCTACTGTACTGGCTGGTTTTGTGTCAACTTGACACAGGCTGGAGTTATTACAGAAAAAGGAGCTTCAGTTGAGGAAATGCCTCCATGAGATCCAACTTTAAGGCATTTTCTCAGTTAGAGGGAAGGGCCCCCCCGTGTGGGTGGTGCCATCCCTGGGCTGGTAGTCTGGGGCTCTATAAGATAGCAAGCAGAGCAAGCCAGGGGAAGCAAGCCAGTAAGGAACATCCCTCCACGGCCTCTGCATCAGCTCCTGCTTCCTGACCTGCTTGAATCCCAGTCCTGACTTCCTTTGGTGATAAACAGCAATGTGGAAGTATAAGCTGAATAAACCCTTTCCTCTCCAACTTGCTTCTTGGTCATGATGTTTGCGCAGGAATAGAAACCCTGACTAAGAAAGCCCTCTATCTGATGTAGGACTGGTAAAGATCTTTTCCTAGTCTGTTGGTTGCAGTTCTGTCCTACTGACAGTGTTCATTATCTTATATAAGCTTTGCAATTTTATGAGATCCTATTTGTCAATTCTTGATCTTAGACCATAAGCCATTGATGTTCTCTTCAGGAAATTTTCTGGTGGACCCATGTGTTCAATGCTTTTCCCCAATTTCTCCTCGATAAGTTTCAGTGTATCTGGTTTTATGTGGAGGTCCATGATCCACTTGATTTGAGCTTTGTAGACAGAGATTGGGGTAGGTCAATTTGCATTCTTCTACATGCTAACCTCCAGTTGAACCAGCACCATTAATTGAAAATGCTGTCTTTTTTTCCACTGGATGATTTTTAGCTCCTTTATCAAAAATCAAGTGATCATAGGTGTGTGGGTTCATTTCTGGGTCTTCAATTCTATTCCATCAATCTTCCTGCCTGTCTGTGAACCAATACCATACAATTTTTATCACTAATGTTCCATAATGCAGCTTGAGGTCTGGGATGGTGATTCCATCAGAAGTTCTTTTATTGCTGAGAATAGTTTTTGATATCCTGGGTTTTTTGTTATTCCAAATGAATTTGCAAAATACTCTTTCTAAGTCTGTAAAGAATTGAGTTGGAATTTTGATGGGAATTGCATTGAATCTGTAGATTGCTTTCGGCAAAATAGCCACTTTTACTATATTAATCCTGCCAATCCATGAACATGGGAAATCTTTCCATCTTCTAAGATCTTCTTCAATTTCTTTCTTCAGAGTTATTGTCATACAAATCTCTAACTTGCTTGGTTATAGTCACACCACTGTATGTGATATTATTTGTGACTATAGTGAAGGGTGTTATTTCCCAAAGTTCTTTTTCTGCCTGTTTATCCTTTGAGTAGAGGAAGGTCACTGATTTGCTTGAGTTAACTTTATATCCAGCCACTTCGCTAAAGTTGTTTACTAGCTTTAGGAGTTCTCTGGTGGAATTTAGAGGGTCACTTAAGAATACTATCATATCATCTAAAAATGGTGATATTTTAACTTCCTCCTTTCCAATTCATATCCCTTTGGCCTCCTTTTGTTGTCTAATGGCTCTAGCTAGAACTTCAAATACTATATTGAATAGATAGTGTGAAAGTAGGTGACCTTGTCTAGTCCCTGATTTTAGTAGGATTGCTTTGAGTTTCTCTCCATTTAATTTGATGTTGGTTATTGGTTTGCTGTATATTGCTTTTACTATGTTTGAATTCCTGATCTTGCCAAGACCTTTAACATGAAGGGATGTTGAATTTTGTCAAATGCTTTTTCAGCAACTAATGAAATGATCTTGTGGTGTTTTCTTTGACTTTTTTATGTAGTAGATTACACTGATGGATTTCCATATATTGAACTATCCCTGCATTCCTGGAACGAAGCCTACTTGATCATGATGGATGATCATTTTGATGTGTGCTTGGATTCAGTTTGCAAGAATTTTATTGATTAATTTTGCATCGATATTCATAAGGGAAATTGGTCTGGAGTTCTCTTTCTTTGTTGGGTCTTTGTGTGGTTAAAGTATAAGCATAATTGTGGTTTCATAGAATGAATTGGGTAGTGTTGCTTCTGTCTCTATTTTGTTGAATAGTTTGAAGAATATTGGTATTAGGTCTTATTTGAAAGTCTGGTAGAATTCTGCACTAAACCCTTCTGGTCCTTGTTGCATGAAATATTAAGAAATGAATCTACTCTGCAAACTCCCTTTCCCATCAGAATATGTTCTAATTCTGGTATCTCCCGGCCTTATCACTAAGTCCCGGTGGGTTCTTGCTATTTTCTCCCAGCTAGTAACAACATCTCACTCACATGCAACTCTTTACATACTCCTACAATCATTCATCTAACTAGCACCTAAGACCCAGTAGATAAAGCATGACTCTTAAGGCTTAATTATCTAATCAGGCTTATATAAGAATAAAGTCACAATTTACAAGATACCAATACAATAATTTCAGAACCAGATAATAAAGACAATATTCTAACCCAATTAATCTATTTTGTAAAAACCTTTACTTGGTTGTATAACAACGCTGGGTCTGACTCTTCCTCATTGTCTGACTCCATGATGAAGATCCTTCTCTTCCTCCTCTCTGACCTTTCTCCTCCTCCAACTCTAGCTCCACCTCTCTATTTCTGTCCAATCACAGACCTGTCACTGCCTTAATGTGATTGGACAGAAAAAATACTGGAATAGGTCCTGGGATTTTTTTTGGTTGGGAGACTTTTAATGACTGCTTCTACATCTTTAGAGGTTATGAGACTCTTTAGATGGCTTATCTGATCCTGATTTAACTTTGGCACCTGATATCTGTCTAGAAAATTGTCCATTTCATCCAGATTTTCCAATTTTGTTGAGTATAGGTTTCAGTAGTAGGATCTCATGATTTTTTTAGTTTCCTCAGTTTCCGTTGTTATGTCTTGCGATGGACTGGGTTCATGATGGGGACCTTGTTTCCCGCAGGATGAGAGTTCTGGTCAGGTGGGCAACAATTCGGTGAATGACAGACAGAGTGGACACAAGGGAGTGCTGAATCTGAATGTATTTCTTAAAAATGGCATGAGGTTTTTTACAATCATTGCAAAAGAGAAATGAGAAATCTGGCAGCTCAGCAGTTCAGGTACATCTGAGGTCACCTGAAACACACTGGGTCTAAAGCAGCCACCTCTTCTGGATAGGCGCTGCATCGCCCCCCACCCCACCCCCGGCCACAGGGCTAAGCGCTCTGGGCCCAGGGGACTGTGGACTGCATGAGTCTAAGTCCTAGTCCATCTAAGTTCTAGTTCCAGTCAGCGCACCCCTGTACAAAGTGAAAACCAGGCTTATATGGTATACAGAAAACAGGGCGAGTGACAAAAGTCACATCAAGGTCAGTAGGATCAGGTATCCAGGTGTGAAGGGAGCTGAAGAGCAGTGGTGCCCTCCCTACTGGGGCTATTTTGGTATTTCCATGCTAATTCTCTGGGTCTGCTGGAGGCAAGCACCAGGAAGTTCCAATCTAGCAGTTTCTGCTACTGCCCTTAAGTGAGGGAAGCCCTTCCATTGATTACTCTCTGGTAGGTAAAACAGTTCTGTCTTCTGTGGGACCGTCCTGAGAATTCTAACTATGTGCCTGATCTCTGTTGCTAACTCTGAGGACATCCTATCTGATAAGGCAGATTCCTTGTAAGAAATTCCAAGCTAAGGACAGCTTGGAAATAGATTAGGATATATTAGAACATTGTGCTGGCCAGGGAAAAACGCCCTTTTTCAGCCATTTACGAATCACTTCTTGGAGTACCTTTATACCTGAATAAAAAGGTGTGTTGATGATTGGAAAGACTAATCTGGAACACATCTGAGTTAGGAGATGCCAACAACTGACTGAATATCCAGGAGGCACAAACTCCCTTTGAAGTCATAAAGCCTCTTGTCCTTATCAGGCTTTTACCCCCGATATTGTAGACATTACTGGAGTAGACAAGTGGGTGTGGCAATGTCTCCCTTTTCAGTTCTGATTTTATTAATTTGGATACTGCCTCTGTGCCCTCTATTTAGTCTGGCTAAGGGTTTAATCTATTTTGCTGATTTTCTCAAAGAGCCAGCTCCTGGTTTTGTTTATTCTTTGAATAGTTCTCTTTGCTTCTACTTGGTTGATTTCAACCCTGAGTTTGATTATTTCCTGTCATCTACTCCTCTTGGGTGTATTTCCTTCTTTTTGTTCTAGTGTTTTCAGGTGTGGTGTGAAGCTGCTAGTATATGCTCTATCCAGTTTCTTTTTGGAGGTACTTAGAGCTCTAAGTTTTCCTCTTAGCACTGCTTTCATATGGTCCCATAAATTTTGGTATGCTGCACCTTCATTTTCATTAAATTCTAAAAAGTCTTTAATTTATTTCTTCCTTGACCAAGTTATCATTGAGTAAAGCATTGTTCAGCTTCCATGTGTAGGTGGGCTTTCCATTGTTTCTGTGGTATTGAAGACTAACCTTAGTCTGTGGTAATTTGATAGGGTGCATGGGATTATTTCAGTCTTCTTGTATCTGTTGAGACCTGTTTTGTGACCAAGTATGAGGTCAATTTTGGAGAAGGTACCATGAGGTGCTGAGAAGACGGTATATTTTGTTTTAGGATAAAATGTTCTATAAATATCTGTTAAATTCATGTGGTTCATAACTTCTATTAGTTTCACTGTGTCTCCGTTTAGTTTGTGTTTCCATGTCCATTGCTGAGAGTGGAATGTTGAAGTCTCCCACTATTATTGTGTGAGGTGCAATGTGTACTTTGAGCTTTAGCAAAGTTTCTTTTATGAATATGGGTGCCCTTGCATTTGGAGCGTAGAGGTTCAGAATTGAGAGTTCCTCTGATGAGTATGAGGTGTCCTTCCTTATCTTTTCTTGATAACTTTTGGTTGAAAGTCGATATTATTCAATATTAGAGTGGCAACTCCAAGTTGTTTCTTGGGGCCATTTGCTTGAAAAATTTTTTCCAGTTTTTTATTCTGAGGTAGTGTCTGTCTTTGTCACTGAAGTGCATTTCCTATATGCAGCAAAATGCTGGGTCCTGTTTACATAACCATTCTGTTAGTCTATGTCTTTTTATTGGAGAATTGAGTCCATTGATATTGAGATATTAAGGAAAAGTGATTGTTGCTTCCTGTTATTTTTGTTGTTAGAGGTGGAACTGTTTTGTGTGGCTATCTTCATTTGGGTTTGTTGAAAGAAAATTACTTTCTTGTTTTTTCTAGAGTGTAGTTTCCCTCCTTGTGATGGTGTTTTGCATCTATTATCCTTTGTAGGGCTATATTTTTGGAAAAATATTGTATAAATTTATTTTTGTCATGGAATGTCTTGTTTTCTCCATCTATGGTAATTGAGAGTTTTGATGGGTATAGTAGCCTGGGCTGGCATTTTTGTTCTCTCAGGATCTGAATGACATCAGCCCAGGATCTTTTAGCTTTCATAGTCTCTGGTGAGAAATCTGGTATAATTCTGATAGGTTTGCATTTTTATGTTACTTTATCTTTTTCCCTTACTGTTTTTAATATTCATTCTTTGTTTAGTGCATTTGGTGTTTTGGTCATTACATGATGGGAGAACATTCTTTTCTGGTCCAGTCTCTTTGGAGTTCTGTAGGCTTCTTGTATGTTCATGGACATCTCTTTCTTTAGGTTAAGGAAGTTTTCTTCTATAATTTTGTTGAAGATATTTACTAGCCCATTAGATTGGAATTCTTCAGTCTCTTCTATACCTATTATCTTTAGGTTTGGTCTTCTCATTGTGTCCTAGATTTCCTGTATACTTTTGGCTTAGGAGTTTTTTGCTTTTTGCATTTTCTTTGACTGTTGGGTCAATGTTTTCTATGGTATCTTCTGCCCCTGAGATTCTCTCTTCTGTCTTTTATTCTGTTGGCGATGTTTCTTGCATCTATGACTCCCACTTTCCTAGGTTTTCTATCTCCAAGGTTGTCTCCCTTTGTGATTTCTTTATTGTTTCTATTTCCATTTTTAGATCCCGAATTGTTTTGTTCAATTCTTCACCTGTTTGGTTGTATTTTCCTGTAATTCTTTAAGGGATTTTTGTGTTTCCTCTTTAAAGGCTTCTAGTTGTTCACCTGTGTTCTCCTGTATTTCTTTAAGGGAGTTATTTATGTCCTTCTTAAAGTCCTGTGTCATCATGATGAGAAGTGATTTTAAATCCATATCTTGCTTTTCCAGTGTGATGCTATGATGGGAGAATTGGGTTCTGATGATGCCAAGTAACCTTGTTTTATGTTGCTTATGTTCTTAAGCTTGCCTTCTGCCATCTGGTTATCTCTAGTGCTACCTACCCTTGATGTATCTGACTGGAGCTTGTCCCTCCTGTTATCCTGGTTGTGTCAGAGCTCCTCAGAGACCAGCTGTTTCTGTGGTCCTGTGATTCTAGGATCCTGAGATCCTGATGTATCCAAGCTCCTGAGAAACTGTGCTCCTGTGACCCTGGCCATGTTAAAGTGCCTGAGAGTTGAGCTTCCTCTGGGTACTGTGGGAATAGACACAGAGCTTAGTGCTCATGGTCTGCTCTGGGTACTGGCTCAGCCTGGAAGGAACCCATGCCATTGGCTGGGCATGGTTCCTGCATCACTGAATCCCTCTGGTCCCAATTACTCCCCAATGTTGGGACCAATCTTGTGGTCTCCTCAACTATGATTCTATGATCCTGGGTGTGTTAGCATGCCTGGGAGTTGAACTTCCTCTGGGTGTTGTGGGACTGGGTGCAGAGCTAGTGACCAAGGTCTGCTCAGAGTATCAGCTCAAATTGGAAGAAGTCAGTTTCTAAATGGGTAGTCAAGGAAAGGCTTACAGACTGGTGGGAAATGGGCCACAGTAATCA
Source organism: Montemys delectorum (assembly GCA_019843815.1). NCBI lineage: Eukaryota > Metazoa > Chordata > Mammalia > Rodentia > Muridae > Montemys > Montemys delectorum. The sequence goes on along the minus strand of JADRCD010103991.1, from coordinate 1,912 downwards.
ATACCGTGCATTGGAATATCTTTTCCAGAGAGATATTTTTAACCTATTATCATTTTCTGTTTTATCTGAGAGTATACAAGCTCTAGCCAAAACCATAATCCACTGTAGAAGCCCAGAACCACACTCACTGCAGGCCTTGTGAGGATTTCATTGTGAGGGTCAAATCAGAACTTGTCCACTACCTAGTACTTGTCTAATACAAACAGCAGCCACATACCTTGCTACCACAAGATAGACAATAATAAATTTAATGATCTTGTTCTTGAGAAAAAGTTTTCTTTTCTGGGTTCATAAAAGGGTGCTCTGAGGCTAGTAACAGTTCTATGAGGTCACTGCCATAGCTGTGCTACAGGTGACATGAACCCAGCATCATGAAGACATAGGGGGCTGTGGCTTCAATGAGATTGAACAGGAAGATTCTTCAGTTCTTATGTCTAATTAGAAGAGTGTTGAAGGACGTGAAGGGGACAGAACTCTCAAGGGCAAATTTCTGATTTGAGAGCTTAGGCCGGGCAGTGGTGGCGCACGCCTTTAAAGATGCAGATATAAGAGGACATTGATTGCATGTAGATTCTGAAAATGTTTGAGAGATGTGTGGCTAAAAGTACACAACAAGCAAGCAGTGCTGGAATTTAGAACTCATTTAAATGTATTTCAAACATAGAAAATGTTAGTGCAGAAATGAGGAATAGGAATGAGGGAGAGGGTAGTTATTCAACAGTGAGGTTTGATATGTACCCAGTAGTAAAATGAGAATGGTAATAGGAAATGAGCCACACTGTATGTAAGGTGGATAAGTCTTAACAGGTAGATAATAGTCAAGACTGCAATATAAGTCAACGAAAATCAGTAGCAGAATTGGTTTGATCAATTCAAGCATCCATAAAAGGTCTTACAGAGAAACATCTATATTATTATTGTTGCTTTTAAAAATGATTTTTGTTCATATAACTTTTATCTCTTTAGGAATTCAGTGACGGGCTCTTTTAGCCCTATCCTCCCTTATCTGAAGGACAGGCCAAAGATCCCACTTGGAAATGAGAGAAGACTAGCAGGAAACATTGGATCCACCGGTGATATCTTCAAGAGATACAGAACCAGGATTCATGAAAATGTTGACAAGACTACAAGTTCTTATGTTAGCTCTGTTTTCAAAGGGATTTTTACTCTCCTTAGGAGATCACAACTTTATGAGGAGGGAAATTAAAATCGAAGGAGACCTTGTTTTAGGGGGCTTATTTCCTATTAATGAAAAAGGCACTGGAACTGAAGAGTGTGGGCGAATCAATGAAGACCGAGGTATCCAACGCCTGGAGGCCATGTTGTTTGCCATTGACGAAATCAACAAAGACAATTACTTGCTCCCAGGAGTGAAGCTGGGGGTTCACATTTTGGATACATGTTCAAGAGATACCTATGCATTAGAGCAATCGCTGGAGTTTGTCAGGGCATCTTTGACTAAAGTGGATGAAGCTGAATATATGTGTCCTGATGGATCATATGCTATTCAAGAAAACATCCCCCTGCTCATTGCAGGAGTCATTGGTGGTTCATACAGCAGTGTTTCAATACAGGTAAGACTGACAAATGCTACTGTAAACAACTATATCACTTTTCTTTTATGTTGCAGGAGAAAAGAATTAGATGTTTGAGTAATTTCATCAATAGATGATACTAACAATTCAATATTTAGTTTTTATGTTTAATATTTTAATATAGAACATTCTACCACTGAAAATTACTTTGAAATATATTGGATGGTTACAACTACAAAACAAACTGACCACAAATTTAGTGGCACAACACAATTATTTATTAATATACAATCTGAAGAACAGTTGAGTGAATGAGTAAAGGCTAAGCTGTGAGTGGTACTTCCCAGGGTGTCTCCTTTCTTCTTCCTGTAATCAAT
>JADRCD010103985.1:0-10010 GCA_019843815.1 Montemys delectorum | reverse complement strand
ATGATAGAGAAAACTCACTTGATATTTGAAAATAGATACTGAAGAAGATGAAGTAAAATATGCTTAGATAGTATGATATTATGATTTATTGTGTTTTGTCTTTCTCTGTACCTAAGTCCACAGAGCAAAGAAGATAGTTAAGGACCTGGAATTCACTGGTTTTCCTCTCTGTTGTGCTACTAATGCCTTGGGAGAAATTTTCAAATTAAGTTCCAAGAATACAGTTTCTATTTCCTTTCCAACCCTAAATACTCAAGAAGATTTTCTTTTCTAATAGGATCTCCCAGGAACTTCATATTCCAGCTTTTAGATGTCAGTCTTTTTCTGTTATTTTTGAGATTTTAATTATATCATTTCTCCCTTGCCTTTCCTTCCTCCAAATCCTCTCATGCAATTATATCAAGTAGTAGTTAATTTCACTGTAGTTTAGAATGGTTTCTTTGTAAATGATTATTTTCCCTTTTTCTTTCTTTCTTCATAAGCCCCCAGAAGATATTGTAGGACATGTATGTTATATTTGTAAATCTTCAGAGGTAGGAAGGATTCAGAGCTCCAAAAATGTCAGCTGTGGATATCTTCTATAGAAACTACTAGGAGAAAGAGAAAATAACCATGTTTTCCTTTTCACAACTTCCCATGTATTAAATTTGTTAACAAATTAGATACACTTGAGGAATAGTGTAAAAGTAGTTTTTATTCACCTGACATAATTGTAATCTTGGAGGCTTATGGTTGAAATGCTCACTCTTTCTAGTTCTTTGGCTGGCTGGTTCAACTCAGCTGTTCTGGCTCAAAACTCCTCTCTAAGCTGACTGATTCAAGCTAGCTTTTCTCAGCTTCTAACTGAATTCCTCTCCTTGACCTTAAACTAACTCTGACAATTTGTTCTAATCTGGATCCTTCTTATTTTCAGTCTTCAACTGTCTCTACCAACCTCCACTGAACTGCATGAACAAACAACTCCATTGCACTGCACTCATTACACTAACTCTCCCTGTATTGCTCTTAAATACATTTTCTCTTGAGAGTTGGGCATAACCTCTCTCTAACTGATTCATTAAATCTTGCTCTAATTCATCACTTTGTCTGCCTCTCAGTTAGATGTCGTTGTTTGGGATTAAATGTGTGCACTAAAGAATTCCAGCCAGATAGGATAAAGGTATGCACTAAGGGTGTGCCTGCATTCCAGTTGGATCACACGGACCTTGAAGATCTTTGGATGTGATCAGAGCAGTCATGTAGGTGGATTCAAATTCCTCTACAGAATAGTATTTCCTCGATTCCTTTTCAAACTTGAAACTAGGGACCTTATAATGCAAAAGGGGACTAGACTCATAGCTGGGTCCTTCTTTTGACTTTTGCATTATAAGCTGTGATAAAGAACATATACTTCTAATAAATCTACTGTCCTAACACTCATCCTGAGCTTGTCCTCAAAAGGAGGTTTGGATGCATTCTCAATACAGCATGGTACTTAATGAATGGTAACAGGATTGCTTTGTAAATAGTTTGTAAATTTCATTGAAATGTAATATACAAACCATTTTAAAATTATTTAAATTGAGACAAGGCTTCGGGTAGTCTAGGCTGGCCTGATTGTCAGGTAGCCAAGATTTGGCACTGAGCTTCTTAGTGCCCTGCCTCTACACCACAAGTACTGACATTAGGGCAATGTACCACATATCTAGTGAAGGAATCTTTAGCATAAATTATATTAAAGTATAATATTCTTACTAAAAATGAATATTACATATGTATCTCAGTGAGATTTTACAAGGAGAATAGAATTAATAAATTTACTTGAAACAGAATGTCATGTGTATTTCAAAATCCTCCTACCATAGCCTTCCATTCACCATACAAGCATGACTAATACTTTTGGAAGTCATGGATATAACATCATGGATAACTTCTGAAGTGTTAAAATGTTACAGAAATGGAACCATACAATATGCACTATTTTATTTCTGGATTTCTTTCTCTCTTTTGCTTATCATTACATTGCATTTTCATTCAGGTACTTGTATGCGCCCATAGGTTAATTTTTAGTTGTATAATATTGTTGTATATTAGTTATGCAACGTTTCCATTTTATAATAAACAGAGATATTGAGCCAAAAAAGTAAACTGAACAGAGTAAAATGTCAAGATAGTCAGGGAGCAAGACATAAAGTTAAAGAGTGGTGCTTTAATGTAGAGGGAAATATTTATTTTCTTCTCCCAGTATCTACATAATAGACTATGTTTGGAACTATGTTGACAGGCTACAAAAATAAAATCATGCAAGGTTTAGAAATGTTGGTAAGGGTCAGATTCGCTTTAGCTGATGATTTCCTGTTCCAATAGCTGACAATCTTGAGAGTGGGGTGAGGATGTGAGTGGGATTGTTACCACTGAGTCCTTTACTTTAAAGGGATAATACTAATCTCTTGAGAGTCTCTTCGGAGGATTGCCCAATCACATTTGACTTAGTTTCAGATAGAAATAGAAACATTCAGATATTTCTTTTCCCACTATAATGAATCCTTGAGAGATTGAGTATAGTAAGTGATTCAGAGATAAGAACTCAGGCTCCTTAAGAGACATATCTTAACTTACTGCTCAATGATATTGTTAGAATGTGTGTCTCCTCAGATTTTAAACGCTAGTACCCTAACTTCCAAGACAATGGCATGAGGAAATGATGTCTTCCAGAGGTGCTTAGGTCATTCCAGCTGCACCTCATGAGACTAGTACCCTTATAGAAGTGACTCCAGGGAGCAAAATTTTCCACTTAACACAACAAGAAGAAACTTCTACTACAAAGAGAGTGTCACTGGACACTGGACTAATCTGTCTGGCAGGCTTAGATTTTTCAGCATCTAGAACCGTGACAAATAATCCTGTTGTTTATAAGTTGGATGGCTTCTGGTATTCATTAAAGCAAGGCAAATGGAGGAAAATATTTGGGGGCAAAAAATAATAATTATGATGTGGTTATGATGTCAAAGCTCAGAATCCATTTTCTCCCATTTTACACTCTGACTCTCTGACTTATTGTTCAGGACAGTACCCTAGATCTGCTGTTATTAGCTCTTGACCAAGGCCCCAAATTACCAGCATGTTTGTCTATTTCTCTCTCCTTAATATAGTTTTTCTGGGTGGTTAAGAGCACTGACTGCTCTTCCACAGGTCCTGAGTTCAACTCCCAGCAACCACATGGTGGCTGGCAACCATCTGTAATGGGATCTGATGTCCTCTTCTGGTATGTCTGAAGACAGCTACAATGTACTCATATAACTAATACATAAATAAAAAAAAACTTAAAAGATATAGTTTTTCCATTTTCTGGATCCTATTAGGGTATTAGAAATCTCTGCAGTCATAGAGATTAAATTTACTGAACAAATTAGGACTTAGGTTTACCTGCCACGTTTGTAGTGTTGGGTCAAAGCTGACCACTTTCTCTTACTGAATGTTAATTTCACTAGCCAAAAATTGAGCAGTTTCAATCTTTCCAGAAAACTAATTAAATTATTTCCTGCTTTGTTTTCTAAAATATACTGTATTCCCATTTTTGTCTAGAAATTATTCAAATTCTCTTTTCAAAGATACAAACATATTTACAAGTAGTTGGTGCTTTAGAATCAAGTGATTTTTAAAGTCTTTGAAAAGGAAATCCTACATTTTTATCATTCCTATCTGCTATTATAGAGTAACATGAGCTGAGTTTGAGTAATGAAGCCATACTCATGGTCAAAAGTTACCCAGGAGGAGGGCTTGGGAATGCATAATGTTAGAAACTGACATATGGACTCACAGTAAGTCCAACATGGCCAAGTTTTCCCTGCAGCAGTGCAACATATTGAGTCTCAGCTGAAGTGGTTGACTCTTATTTAAAACAAGGCAATGTTTTATGGAAATACATATCCTTAAATACAAGATTCATACCGCAACCATAGGGATAGTTGTTCCTAAATAAAAAAGCACTTGGGCTGGAGAGATGGCTCAGCAGTTAAGAGCACTGAGTGTTCTTCCGAAAGTCCCGAGTTCAAATTCCAGGAACCACATGGTGGCTCACAACCATCCGTAATGAGATCGACTTACATATAATAAATAAATAAATCTTTAATAAATACATTTTTAAAAAAGCACTGACAAGTTAAGCTTCAAGGGAACACTCTCAGACATGTCCAGGGTTACCTATTACTAAGTGTAGCAGCAGGCTCTACAACCCGAGATAGTTGCGCTGTTCTTTTCATATTTCACTTTTAGGCAGACACATATAGTTTCATTTAACTGACTTTGTGTTTTCACTGAACTATGAATACTGGCTTAGTTGAATTCTCATGGTCACCTGATTCACTACTGCTGGAGTCCCTAAACTCTGTGTTCCGTCTTCCTTTGTCTCTCATTTTGACATTAGTTTTTTTCGTTTCTGTTTTTATTTTTATAAATACTGACTTTTCTAAAGTAGGAACTCTACACAAAGAGTTTGCAGTAACTTTTCCATGCCTAATAAAACTCTTTCCAAAATGTGTCCTGTGGTATAGTAATCAAGGAATATACTTCATAAAAGATAATTTCATTTTTTTTTTTTGAGACAAGGTTTCTCTGTATAGCCCTGGCTGTCCTGGAACCCACTCTGTAGACCAGGCTGGCCTCAAACTCAGAAATCTGTCTACCTCTGCCTCCCAAGTGCTGGGATTAAAGGCATGCACCACCACTGCCCAGCTTGATAATTTCATTTTTAAAGTAAAAATATAAAAATACATGCAAAATTCTTAAAGAACTTTCAAAGTTTAGATATGTGCATCAAAGAGTATCAGAAAACTAGTGTCTCTTGCTTATTTAACCATATTGTTGATTTTGTTTTAACTATTAGTAGTCATTGTATAAAAGATAAATCTTTGCTATGCATCAACTTATAGGTGAAATGTAAACAGCAAAGTCTAGTACTAAAATTTCTTCCACATGCTATTCAAACTTACTCTCAGTGGCAAATTACACTGAAGCAAATGAGACCTATGACCTGGCTGTTAGCCTCAGGAAAGCCATTGCACCTCATAGAACTTTCCTTGAAATTTTCTAAAGGCATTCTATTTAAATTCTATAATCCTTACAAAACTAGTGGTAGAAACATAACCCTTTCCTTCAGTCTCTGCTCTATACTTTGTCTCCATATTTGCTCCTGTGAGTATTTTGTTCTCCTTTCTAAGAAGGACCAAAGCACCCATCCTTTAGCCTTCCTTATTCTTGAGCTTCATGTGGTTTGTGAATTGCATCTTGGGTAAAGGCCATCCAGAAACTGCCCCAACTGGGGATGCATCCCATATACAGTCACCAAACCCAGACACTATTGTGGATGGAGGGACCCATCACTCTAGCCTCATATGTTGCAGAGGACAGCCTTGTTGGGCATCAATGGGAGGAGAGGCCCTTGGTCATGTGAAGGCTTGATGCCCCAGTATAGGGGAATTCTAGAGTAGGGAGGCAGGAGTGAGTGGGTGGGTCGGGGAACAACCTCATAGAAGCAGGGGATGAGAAGATAGGGCAGGGAGCTTCAGAGGGGGTGACAGGGAAAGGGATATTTGATATGTAAATAAAGAAAATATCCAATAAAAAAGGGGTAAGAAAAAGAAAGAAAGAAACATCATCCAAGGGACACAATGACAATCAACTTGAAAAATGTTCAAATTACAGAGTCTACACATGGCGATTTAGCATTGTGCACCATGTACCATATGGAAATGGAAATTCATTGTAGCAACCATATCATATTGGAAACAAATTCCAGAATTTAACTTCAGACTTTGATTAGGGAAGCTTCTAGAATCTCTTCCTCTCACATTGGGAAAAGAGTGTTTCCTAACTGTTCTTACCAGGAATTTCTAGGGAAAGAAAGAAAGTCTGAATTTAGGTCTAAACCCCTCTATTGTCCTGGCTACCTGAACATTCTTGGTCATTGCTATGCAGAGCTCAGATATTTTGCCTTGTTTTGAATGTACTAATGCAAAAATCTTCTGTCATCTCTACTCCCAAGTTAACTTTCCTTGTGGAGAGAATTTCAGACTCTCTCTGGAGTGCTATGAGCTGTACATGTTTAATAGTTTGGCACCCTAAGCATTTGTTGATTCAGTCTTGTTAACAATTGTACAGCATTTATAGGGAGTTAAATGTTGGCATTCTTTTCCTCTGAATGCTTAGCCACAGCCTTCTACCTTGTCCAGTGGTACCTGCACATGTCAGTTTTATACATCTCAGTCACTAAATGCCCACTACAGTAAACTATAGGTTTCCACGGAGACAGTCAGATTTCTATATGAGTGGCTGGAGAAAACAGTTTCCATGACTGGGCCTAGGGGCTTCCGTTTCCGACAAGCATTCTTTGGTCTCTAAGGATTTTAATCCCAGATGTATTGGTGCTATTTATAAGCCATGACTCAAAGTTCCTTCCTCTGTCCTTTGGCTTGGTTCTTCCTGAGAATATATTCAGTGTCTGGTGGAAAGAGTTTATGCCATGGATTAAATATCTGTTCCACTGAAGTTCTAGAATAGCAGCCAAAGTCCTTAGGGGATCCTGCCTCCCCTAGTACAGCAGAGCTGTAACTGAAAACTGTTCAAGGGGGTTTGACATCAGTCTCTTCCTATCATCCCCAATGGATTATGATGTCTATGGAAATGAGGCTCTATGGTCTTTAAATTAAATCTATACTCCTTTCAACTTTAGAGTTACAGAATGCTGGGCAAGCCTGCTTGCCTAGAGCATCACGTCCTGAGCTATGCATTCTCCCCACTGACTTTGTACATTGCAAGAACCATAGTGATTCACATCTAATTAAACCTCAGTCCTTATACCCTGGTCTGCAATCATGATGAAAAGTGAAATCTTGGCAAACATATGTGTTGCTAAGGAATAGCTGAGATGTGCTACTAAGTACAAAATTAAGAAATACATGAAATTGAAAAACAAAATAAACAAGTGCATCCTGAAATTTTATGTACTAAGGTAACTGTTACCTAGCTAGCCTGCTTTTTTATTCTTTTTTCTAATATCATAAGGAAACTTTCTTCTATGTTGTTTCTCTTGATACTGGAAAACTTTCTTATGCTCAAATTCACTACATGTTCTGTGCCTTTAGAAACCAATCACAACAGAAGTCAGTAGAACTGCTCTGTATAGATACCCATAATAAGCTTGGACTTGAACCAACCAAACAGTAGAACTTCATGTAGTTCTGTATAAGCCTTTATGATATTTACTTCTGTAAGCTGCCCCTCAGATGGACCCCAATGGAAGAGAGCACCTGCACCAATATAAGAAACCATTTGAAATAAGACTTCCATTTTGAGTTGGGGTTGAGTAAAGTTCAAGTTCCCAAGACCTCTCTGGTAACTGGGATCCTACTTGGCAGAAAGAGACATACATGTATGTGGGTAACTGACAACCTGGTTGGCAAGTTAAGACATGAATATTAGACAAGGCAAATCCCATACCACAGCTGGATACCCAATCAACGGGACCAGGATAACTGTATAGCAAAGACATATTTCTAAGGAAATCCCCTATCCCTAAATCTTGATTGATGGAATAACTTGGCACAGATGTATGTAGATCTTAACTTAGTATCACAACCAGCTCCTGAGTCTGGATTTGTGGCCCTGATCAATCAGTCCTGGGGCAAATGGTCAATAAACTATCCTGACTGACTGAGATTGGTGTCTGTGTGGCTTGCAAGGCAACTTCTAGACCCCAATACAACCTACCTACAACAACATGCTTCCAAAATAAACACAATGTGATAAGAATTTCATTACTGACATAGTATCTTAAAACTATAGTTTTATAATCCATAGCATTTTCCTTGTTTGCTCAATTCCCTTGATACTACTCAGCTCTTCTTAGTTTTTATTCTAAAACACCCAAATATTATTTCTCACATTATTCTGCATTCCTCTTTTCTCCCTTCCCTTTATCTTTTTTTGCTATGGTCACTATGTTGCACTAGCATCTGGTTCAAGTGACTGCTACAGGAGCATTGATTTTATGTTAAGTATCACATCAATAGACACTTAAATGATATAAGGACAATGGTTGAATGTGTTCCCTCTTGTGTTGAATTTTAATGGTCAAAGTGATATAATTGAGTGGTAATAAAGACATGATGACTCCTCTGTCACAAATAGGTTTAAGGTTTGTAGAGGACTTCTCATCTAGCAAAATGGCTGCTCTGGCAACGGATCATATCCAAAGTCCTTCTAGGTCTGTGTGATACAATTGAAATGCAGACATACCACATACCTTTAATCTCTCTGGTTGGAATACAGACCTCCCCTTAGTACACACCTTTCATCCCAAACAATATAGGTAAAGTTAGTTTCTAGAAGGAAGCAGCTATGTTTATACAATGTTGTCTAATTGAGGGGCAGACAAAGTGATGAATCAGAGAAAGGTTTGACAGAATGAGTCAGAGATAGGATATGCCCAGCTTTCATAAGAACAGACAGGAAAGAGAGGCTATTTAAGAGGATCACAGGGAGAGAGAGAGGAACAGAGAGGGAGAGACAAAAAAGAGAGAGGGGGGGAGAAAGGGAAAAAGAGAGGTAGGAGAGAGATTCAAGCAACTGGGCGTCAGTGTAGTGAGTGCAATGCAATGGAGTTGAGTTCATTCCTGAGTTCATGCAGTTCAGTGGAGGTTAGGAGAGGCAGTTGATGTCAGGGATTGAGAAGGAGCCAGGTGGTTAGAACAAATTGCCAGAATTAGTTTGAGGCCAACTAGAACAATTCAGTGAAAAGCTCAGAAATGCCAGATTAAAGCACTGAGCTTTGAGAGGAGTTTGATCCAGAGCAGCTGAGTTTAACCAGCCAGATTTCAGAAAGAACTAGAAAAGTTATCTTCCACAGTAAGTCTTCTAGATGACAACTACATCTGTCGAATAAAAGTTACTTTTACAAAGATTTTCAAAAAAGAGAATTTATGCTAAGTTCACAAAACTTGATCTTTCTTCTGCTGATTGAGAATACAACAATCATTCTTTTTGTCCTTCTGCCTTCCACCATGTACAGTAAATAGACCCTCACCAGATGTTCCCACCTTGACCTTGGATGTTCCAATCTTGAAAAATATGAGAGAATAATTTTTAAAAATTACCCCAGACTAAGACTTTCTGCTTTATTGGTGCAAATCAATGGTTTTCAACCTTCCTAATTCTGCAATACTTTAACAGAATTCTGTGTGTTGTGGTGACTACAACTATAAAATACTTTTGTTGCTATTGAATAACTGTAATTTTGCTACTGTTATAAGTTGTAATGTAAATATCTGTGTTTTCAGTGGTCTTGGGGCAACCCATGTGGAAGGGTTATTTGACACCCCCAAAAGGGTCACACCCAGAGGTCTCAACACTGCTTCAAATTAAATACAGTAAGCTCCAAATATTATTCCCTCTTCATGACCATAAATACTGAGAGCCTTCTGAGAAATTTGACCCTTTTCCCAACTTCATATGAAGGCTTTTAAAAACTAAAACTCTGTAACAAAACTACATTTCAGTTTTATGCATTAGGGGAGGTAGTATCAGGAGAAATAATGAGAAGCTATGTAAATACCTCTTATTCATTCTTTCATTTCACTGTTCACATACAAGGCATTTACCAAGTAGCTGCTGTCTCAAGGCATATAGCTGTTATTCTATCACTGGATGAAACTCCAACCTCTAGTGTGACAGAAGAGGCAGCCAGTTGAGAATTAAATGTTTCAGTAATTTATTTTTAATAGCTGTGTCAGGGAAACACAGACCACCTTGCAAATAGCACAAAAGACTTCAAATATCACAGAACATTTCCTGGCATCTAAAGTGAGATTTTAAACAGTAAATAAGAATTGATCAAGTGAACAAGAAAACAATAAACTTTCCATTGAAAGATGCAAGAATGCAGGAAGTCTGATCTCATAAATAGATTGGTGTCAGAAGAAAACTTCATTTTGATCACTGAATGCAGTCAAAGAATGAGGAAAATGAGCTTGATT